>SNQJ01S0040258.1:43235-62707 GCA_010110895.2 Picea sitchensis
GCCTTAAATGGATCTTTAACAAAAACAAAATGGGATTTAACCCCTCAGATATCCGACACAGGAAATCGATGCATAAGTGATGTTACTTCTAACAGCAGAAATCTATGAGAAGAATCGTGACCCCCATGCTTGATTTAAGAAGCGAGTTGAGAGCCACATTTTTTTATGGAACTCAAGTACCTTTATCATGTTGAGAAGAGGCCAATACCTGCGCAGAGAAGTGGGCATCCCTACATTCGGTCATCATAGGAAAACTTTAGTAAAGCACAGAATTAAACTTTAAATTATAAAATCGAATGTATAGTCTGATTACCACAGTGATGTTGGACTACTTAACTTAAGGGTTGAAAACACCGTGGCCTCCAGTTGTCATGCCTGGATTTGTAATGTGACCCTGGCCGAGGGGAGAATGATGCCTGGAACTTCTTGTGGGTACCTCGTAACAAACAGAGTCCCACCATTAATACAAAGATACCCCTTTTGCCACAGAATTAAACAAATACTTAAAACAGGAAATATCACTACTAATCAAGAATTTTAATCTTTTATAAACAAAAACCATGTACGAACAAAAATGAAGAACGTAAGGAACGACATCATACATATAGACAATAGACATTCTCGGGAAAGTACCCCAACTCAGTAAGAGATAAATTACTGGTAGACCACCACTATACTACAAATAAAATGCATCAATCACAAAGGAGGACAGATACGATTGACGTTTTATTCCCCTGGAATATCTATACGACGTAAGAATAAACCCTTTATGTGCTACACAAAAGTGACTCCCAAAACAGTTACTAGTCACAGGGTAAGACAAAGGAACCAGAAGAATCCCACAGGGCACAAACAGAGGACGCAAAATAGGGCTTTAGGATCACGGTGGTATAGAGAAATGACTCTCGGTAACAGCCTCTTCTACAGTTGACATCAGAATGAAGGGAGAAATCATGTAGACTCTGAACCTAATACAGGAAGTAAATATTTTCATAACCCACACCATGAACCCTCTAGTTTCGAACTTAAGATACGATAGTTCCATAGAATCTTACCAGGTAGTCAGATGTTGTCGCTGACTTCACAAATGATGGTCGCAGAGGCGGTAGCACTTCCCTGTGGAACAATGCATAATACATAACCCTCCTCTTCAAAATCACAAGAGAAGGAATGAGACCGCCAAAACCTAAGAGGGACGAGTACCACCCTTGAAAGCTCAGGAAGTACAAGCCATGTGCTAGGGAAAAGTTGGCGCATTAGGATTGGGAAGAATAGGAGGACAAGGCGTCGGGACTGAGGATAGTAAGACCTAATTAATTCCAGGACAGAGCCTTAATTCCTCCTAAAAGGTACACCTGCCTCCCTTAAATGTTGAAGATACGAAGTTAAACAACAGTAAAACCTTGACTGTCCAGTGAAACTAATCGGTCACTATACTATTGTCTTTGAAGTGTTCCTTCTGATTACACCAATAGGACAAGGAGGAATAGTTAGTTTAGCTACGCGGTGATCGATGCGGGACTGGTCGAGGTTAAATTCGTTATGGTGGAGACAGATTGTATCATAACTAAAATGAAACCATCAGAGAAAATGCATTGATAACCGCTCTTAATTCACCATTAATATCCTTAGCCCATTGTTGGTACATATTTCTTTAGGATTTGATTTCTAATGTCGATACAGCTAGGTAGGAGTACAAACAATCAATCTTAGGGTCATAAAATTGTGTGCAAAGTCCAAATGGCCGACTCTCTTAATTAGGGAAATGAAATTCAAAACCTAGTGTATGGGGAATACACGTAAGTAAAAATATCTATATAGTAAGATATAGGAGATAGGAAAATGCCTATATTCGATGGAACCTCTCTTATGTGTTAAGTTAGTATGACAAAGGGTTACTCCAAGCCAAAAGGAAATGTAAGTACCCATCATACGAGATTATAAACCTCGGTTAATTAGAGAATAATGTACCAAAGAAAAAAAAAATTATGATAAATTTGAGGTTCATTACATGTGACCACATCTTTACTCCAAAAGGTGCTTTGGAATTCGCAACTTCGTGAATCCTGTTGTTTAGTCCCCCGACTCCTTCAAGTCTCGAAACCCGAAATATGGCTTAACGGGTCTTTAGCTCATCCTTTTATGCATCCATATGAACCCTGCTATGACCTGGGGCCAAACCTCAAAAGCATTTGGGGACTTCGTGACTCGCGAAATCGAAATAATTCTCACCTAATATCTTTTGATTCCCCGAAACCCCAAAATTCTCCCACGCCAGATCAATGCCTCCTAACACTCCAAGATCTAATGGTCCACGTTCCTCCTTCACAAAGTTGTAACTTCGTGACTCGGGACTTTGGGATGGTTCTCTCCTTCAAACCTCCAACTCTTGAAATGTCGATATTTCGAAGCGCTAGATCAACAGTCCACAATCCCCGCAATCCAACGGTCCAGATCTTCTCCTCCTTGTATCGGTACTTCACGTTTCTAGAAGTCGAAAGACCTTTTTCCTTAGATATTTCGATCCCTGAAGTCTTGAAATGTTGATGCCTCAAATTGAAGGTCCACAACCTTGATCGATCCAACGACCCATATTCTGTCGCGATTTCGGCTATCGCGAGTTCTCAAGACTTTACCCGTTGACTCCTTCGAGTCGCGAGTCAGTGAAATACTGACTGCTCGCCACATGTCCCTTTTGATGGATGGTTCTAATGATTTTTTGAACTCTCCTTTTGCGAGTTTTCTCCTCCACTCCTTGAAAATCTCTTGATGTCCAATTCCACGAACACATGGATCTGTTTCCACCTGTCCTTTAAGACAATGGATGATTCTGATTGTTTTGAAACTTCTCCCATGCACCTTCCTCTAGATCCAATGACTGTCGGTCCACACACTCAGATCCAATGGCCCAGATATGATCTCCTTCTATGCATGTTCTCGCCTCTCTGGACTCTGATCAAACAGTCCAAATCCTCCCACGATCTACGGTTGCGATCGAATCACGATTTCACATGTCGCGACTTTGGAAACAAAGGACCTCTGTCCTCCCAGCTCCCGATATCCGATCCCACGAAATGAACTAATGCTTCAGATATATCCTGGATCGATGGTTCCTATTCCTCTTGAGATTTGAGAGTTAAATTACTGCCACCATTATCCTCCTCGCAACTTCTCTTGATCTGACCATTGTCGGATATCGACACTTCCTCCTCGAAGACTCACTATTTTCCTTTCATCTCCTTAACGGGACCCAGCCAAATCTCTTGGCGCCAACTCTCCTGAGCTTTGATCTTTTGACTTAGAAGATTTCCAGAGTTTCAAAGGTTGTGACCTTCAATTCTCCTGCGAGCCTATAACTTTGGGTCTCCCCTGCATTCGGGGAACGCTACCCCTCTTGAGCTTTATCAACTCTAAAACCTCAAAGGGGTTTCTTGACCTATGCAACCCCTTGCAGGACCTTTTCATTCTATGATGCTATCTCTTATGAGCTTTCAGCTGGCTCAGTCTCTAAGGGACTTGAACTTTCTTCTTCCTTTGAATATTTCTGGTGGCCTTCCTGGCACACTTTTTGCTCGACCTCCTGATTTTTGGAACTTGAAACAAGTTCACTCTATGCATTATCCTTGCGCTTTGACTAGCCTTAAAATGGTTTTCTCTCAACACTTCGTCTGAGTGGTGGCCTAGTGCACCCCTTGCACAGGTATCCTTCTAGAGTATTCAACAAATCTATCTCCTTTCACTCCTTGAAAGGATATAAGTGCCCTCCTGGAAACTTATCTCTCAAGCACACCTTATTGAGCCTACAGAGTATTTAGTAACTCTATAAGTTTCTTCTCCAACATTTCTCTTGTCTCTGAACTCGAAATAGAGTTCCTCTAGTGCACTCTTTGCACTCGCTCAATGCCCACCTAGAAGAGCTTCTACAGAACCTTTCATGGTTTTGTTATGTGCTTCCTCTACACAATCTTTCATCCAGAGTGTTCAGTAACTCTGAGGATCCTCCTTGAGTTTGTGAATCCTTATGGTGTGCCCTCCTAGCACGTCCCCTCCTGAATTAGATTCAATATCGAGGTGTGCACTCCTTGCGCTGGCTACAAAACTTCCAACATTATGTTATGCACTCCTTGCACAACCTAAAGGATCCAGAATGATATAACAGAGCTCAACGAAGATAAAATAAATCTATCTTCCTACTGTAAATGAAAACCTATCATACATCTACAACATTCATTCATGAAATATAGAATACATGAACAACAATATGCAGGAAAAACTTCTTTGCATTAACCTCTGTGTGTCTATACAGATGATTTACAAAAAATGGACTGTAACAAGTCTCAGTTATCTCAAGCTCTCTCTTAGAACTTCTAATAACTCTTAAGGCCTCCTAATACTCTCTCTACCTCAAGTCTCCTTCCTCTCATTCCTAATTACAAAAGAGGGCTCCCATGAGCTTATCCTCTCCATCGTCTTAGTTCCATTGCTTTCTCTTTTGCGGCACAGTACTTATCTGACTACATTACATAAATGGATGCCCAGTCCTGACTACGTCTTGGGCTTGCTACAGTCCACCATTTAATAAAACCTGAACCACTACATGTACATAGGTGTGGGCTGGCATTTATCATCCTTACAACACGATAATCCATATAGGATTATTTCAAATTTAAAAATGGGAGGGTCGGCGCCTCTCCCTTTCTCCATTGTGTGCTAGCATGTTTGCATGTTGGCGCATGTGATGAGGTGGAGTGATGCTCCTGCATCATATATTGAACATATCCCTCTGGTTTCTCCATATATATCTCCTCACTAATATCTCTATGTAAGAATGCATTCTTCACATCCATATGGTATACCTCCCACTTTCTAGTTTTTTCTATAGCTAGAGCTAACTGAATGGAATCAATCTTGGAAACTGGTGCACAATTATCCTCATATTCAATGCCTTGTACCTATAAGAAACCTTTAGCTACTAACCAAGCCTTATAATTTATAATGTATCCATAAAAAACCTTTTTTTTTCTTGAAAATACACTTACATCTAACAAGCTTCCTATTGGAAGGCAGAGGAACCAACTCCCATGTATTGTTCTCTATCAGTGAATTGTGCCCCTCTTTCATAGATTCCTCCCAATGGGGATTTCCTTTAGCCTCTGCATAAGATTGAGGATATGATCCAAGTACCATATAAAAATAAATAGGCAATAATGGATCCATGGTAGTGAAATCTTGTGCAGGTTCCACAAATTGAGATCTGGTTCTCCGTGGATCAACAAGATCACCCACTAGATCACTTGTTGCATGAAGAGTTTGTTGTGACCATCATGATCGATTCTCTGGACCTGGAACTTCTTGCTACTGATCAGAATTATAAGATATTTTACATTCATATATCTGATCCGAAGAAGTCTCACGAAGTTCCACAACTAGTGGTGGTGGAGATGGAGGTGTGGACTACTCTAGAAGTACCTGTGAAGGACCCCTATTCAAACTTAACACTCATTTGAATGAATAGTGTATCTTAAGTTGTATCTAATAAACTGTATCATTTCACTCCCTATATATTTCCAACAAAAATACACTCCTTACTCTGAGCTTACATAGATTTCCTCCTATCGAAAGAGATCATATCCCATGCACGGGAACCAAAACTTCTAAAATGGGTGACTTTTGTTTTATTCTTGCTCCAAGACTCATATGGAGTGACTCCCTCGACTACTTTATGAGGAAATATTTCTAAATTTAGGTTGCACAGTTGATAGCTTCAGCCCATAACTTTGTAGTTAATGCCCTAGCCTACAACATACAGTTGGCCATCTCTTTCAATGTCCTATTATTTCTCTCCATTAACCCATTCTATTATGCATTATATGAAATTGTGTCTTGCAAATCTATACCTTATTTTGAACAAATATTCTCAACATACTTATTCACATACTCTCCTCCATTTTCTGTACGAAAATTCTTAATCCTCTTCCCTGTTTAGTTCTTAACTAGATGCTTGAAACCTTTAAGACACTCAAATACCTTGGATTTTAATCTGAGAAAGTAGACCCATGTATATCTTGAAAAATAATCAATGAAAGTAAAAACATAATTAGATTTACTAATCGATGGATGTGGGAAAGGACTTGCAATGTCACTATGAACCAACTATAGAAGTGATGATTGTTGGTTGTGGACCTTGATTATCTTCCTAATTCAGAAGTTTGTTTCAGTCGTGCTTTGATATCATTTCTTGATGAGGGGGTGTGTGGGGGATTTCCCCCCCACTATTTTCGTCAGGGGGGTCCAGGGGTGGGAGGAAACAATTAAAGGAGCCCCCCCTCGCGGGGGATTCGGGGGAAACGACTTCGAAGTGAAATTTTGGGAAAATTTTCCTTGTAAAATATTGTAATTTCGTAGTCAATATGGATCGTTCATTACAAGGTCGTATATATGATGGTAGAATTTATTTTAGGATTTTTTCCCTAGAAGGAAACCCTTTTCTCATGAGGGAATTGTATTGCAGTTGTGTGTGATAGAGAATATTGTATTATGAGAGAGGATACTGTGAGAGAATGAAGAGGAAGTTACATCGGTTGAGTTGTAAGTTGTATCCCTTCATTTGTTGGATAATAATAAAAATGAAGGACCTAGAAATTTCTCTGGTGGATGCAGCCCACACTAGATGAACCATGAAATTTGAGATGTCATTAGTGTTATCCTTAGCGAGGAAATGCAACAGAAAATTGCAGGTGAAACATTAGGTAATGCATTGACCATGGACAATAGGGGAAAACAAAAAGATAGAGGAAAGGGATCATGGAACTGTGGGAATTCTAGAAAGAGAAAATCCAAATCCATACTAGGAAAGAAAGAGTGCTAGAATTGTTGGAAGAAAAGACATCTGAAGAAAGGCTGCAAAGATCGAAAGAAATTAAGAGATGGACATAAGGAGAAAAATCATGAAGAAAATGTAATAGGTGATTTGATTCTTTCTATAGATAGTATTTCTGAGTCTTGGGTAGTAGATTTAGGGGATTCATTTCATGCCACACCCCATAGGAAACAATTTCAAGATTATGTTCAAGGTGATTTTGGACAAGTTCGTTTGGGTGATGATGCAACATGCAAAATTGTTGGAATGGGAAAGGTACAAATAAAACAAAAGAATGGAAACCAATGGTTGTTGAAAGAAGTAAAACATGTTCCCGATCTAAGAAAAAATCTAATTTCAACAGGGAAGTTGGAAAGTGAAGGCTTCATATCTACATTTACAGATAAGGCATGGAAGGTCACCAAAGGATCATTAGTTATATCAAAAGGAGAGAAGGTATGTACATTGTATTTATGTACTGGTAATATTGACTTGTCTATCTCTTTAGCTTCTACAGGAGTGGATGCAACACTGTGGCATCCTAGGCTTGGACACATGAGTGATAAGAGTATGTAGATACTTCACAAAATGAATTTGTTTCCATATCTTAAATAATTTGATTTGGATTTCAGTGAGCATTGCGTTTATGGAATTATGGAAAACAGAGGAGACTCGGATTTATCAAACTCAAAAAAGGAAAAGAAGAGTGAAATGTTAGAGCTTGTGCATACAGATATATGTGGACCAACTCAGATATCATCTCTTGGTGGATCTCGTTATGATGTTACTTTTATTGATTACACAACTAGAAAAACTTGGGTTTGTTGCACTCGACAAAAATATGATATTTTTGACACTTTGATTGAGAATGAGATATGAAAAAGGTTGAAGTGTCTCAGATCAGACAATGGAGGTGAATATTGCAACAAGGAGTTTGATTATTATTTTTCATACCATGGGATTCGTAGAGAGAAAACAGTTCCAGAAACAACACAAGAAAATGGTGTGTCAGAAAAGATGAATAGGATAATCATGGAGCATGCAAGGAGTATGAGATTGCATGCAGGGTTGTCATTACAGTTTTGGGTAAATGTTGTAGATATTGTTGTTTATTTAATAAATAGAGAACCTTCAAGTTCTTTGGATGGTGGAATTCCATAGGAGGCATGGATAGGAAAAAAGGTAAACAATTCATTTCTAAATACTTTCGGTTGTGAATCATTTTTCCATATTGATAAAGAAAATAGAACAAATCTTGAGGCAAAATCCAAGAAGTGTACCATTATTGGATATAGTGTTAATGATTTTGGTTATTACTTATGGGATTATGAAAATCAAAAAATCATTATGAGTAGAGATGTCATATTCAATGACAAGGTTGTGTACAAATATCAGTTGTACGGAAAGAAACATAAAAAAGAAAAATCATAATACACAGTGCTTGATGAGATCACTGAAAACGAAATTCTAAAGGTACCAGAAAATCAGAATGTACAAGAGGAGATGAAGGTACCTCAAACTAATGCAAGTGTTGTTAGAAGATATACCAGGTTAAGTAGACCCCCTAAATGATATTCTTATTCATTGTATTATTTATTGTTGACTTATTCTGGTGAACCACAAAGTTATGAAGAGGAAATGAAAGTAGACAGTAAAATGTAGTGGGAGCAAGGCATGAAAGAGGAAATGGATTCCTTGGTAAATAACCAGACTTGGGTCCTTTTTCAGTTTCCTCTAGGAAAAAGAGAATTGCAAAATAAATAGGTTTACAGGATGAAGGAAGAATATGGAGGCAAAAAGCGGTACAAGGATAGAATTTTTGTAAAGGGGTTTGCACAAAAAAAATATATAGATTTTGATGAAATATTTTCTCATGTTGTTAAAATGACTTCAATTAGGACTATTTGTATTCTTGTGGTAGTAGAATATTTTCATCTTGAACAATTAGATGTAAAAAAAAACTTTTCACCATGGGGATTTGGAGGAAGATATTTATATGCAGCAGCCACAGGGGTATGAGGTCAAAGGAAATGAGAATTTGGTATGCAGGTTGAAGATGTAAGTTTAAAACCTATGAAGTAAATCAATGCATATATATTCTTAAGCAAAACAGAATTTAATCAATGGCTCATACATATAGTACACAGAGATTTTATACCGGAAACCCTCAACCGAGAAAACTTTTCTTATATTCATTATATCGAATTTCACCATTCACTGTATAATATATACAATTTTTTTAGGTATTCCGTAGATACCAAAACCCTAATCCCTAAAATCGGGATTATTTTTAGTAAACTGCTAAAAATAGCAAAATCCGCTAAAAATAGCAAAAACCGCCCAAAAACAAATTTTGGGGCACTGCCCCGAATGCTGCGCGTAACCAGGGGGGCATACCTGCCCCCCCTTGGGACCCCCTAGGAAAGAGCCTGGCGCACACGGCACAAACAGAACACTACTACGGTGGATCGTCAAACGCAATTGTCATATCTGACGCGCCCACACACACATGCAAATAATATAACACATACCCAACAAAAGAAGAGCTTGTATGGCCTAAAGGAAGCTCCAAGACAGTGTTTTTTTAAGTTTGATACATTTATAACATAACAAGGTTATAGTATATGTCATTCTAATCACTGTGTTTATTTTAAAAGGAAAGAAAATGGAGGCTATATTATCTTGATATTGTATGTAGATGGCATGATTTTTGCAAGGTCTAACATGTAGGATATAAATGTGCTCAAAAAGAAATTATCTAATTCATTTGCAATGAAGGAATTGGGTGTTGTAAATAAAATCCTTGGTATGAGAATATCAAGAGACAGGAAAAATCGCAAACTGATATTGTCTTAGGGAGAATACATAGAGAAGGTGTTGGAGAGGTTTAGAATGCAGAATGAAAAACTAGTAGCACACCTTTTACCATCCATTTCAAATTAACTAAAGAAATGTGTCTCGAGACACTAGAGAAGATAAAATACATGTCCAGGGTCCCTTATTCCTTAACAATTGGTATCTTGATGTATGATATGGTGTGCACAAGACCAGATATTGCACATGTAGTAGGAGTTGTGAGCAGGTATATGAACAATCCAGGGAAAGAGCATTGGTAAGAAGTAAAGTGTATTCCCAGGTATCTGAGAGGTACTTCTACTCACGCATTATGTTTTGGAGGTTCATACACTTGTCTACAGGGATATGTTGATTCAGATATGGCAGGTGATAAAGATAGTAGGAGGAGCACCACAAGGTATTGTTTTATTATAGGTGGAACAACAATAAGTTGGATTTCAAAGCTGCAAAATGTTGTTTCACTTTCAACAATAGAAGAAGAGTATGTTGTTGCTACAGAGGCTAGTAAATAGATGATTTGGTTACACAGGTTTATGGAGAAATTGGGAAAGATGCAGAAGAATAGCAGGTTGTAATGTGACAATGAGAGTTCCATTCATCTTGAAAAGAACTCAACCTTCCATTCTAAGACTAAGAATATACATCTCAGGTACCATTTTATACGATCTATCTTGAAAGATGGAAATTTGAAGTTGGAAAAGATACATACTAGCCATAATCATGCAAACATGTTAACAAAGGTAGTAACGAGGGGGAAATTGAGTTCGTGTTCAGTTTTAGTTGTCCTTCAAGCATGAAGGTGAAGATGAGAAATTTTTCAGGTCAAAGGTGGATCATATTCTAGCAGGTACAACATTAGTGGAGTTGTTGTGATCGGTCTCCAAGTGGGAGATTGTTGGTTTTGGAGCTTGATTATCTCCATGATTCAAAGGTTTGTTTCAACCATGCTTGGATCCCACTTCCTGGCGGGTGTTGACCAAAGTTTTGGTCATCATTTTCTAGCCGAAAAAGTGTTGCCAGACTTCCCCTCAAATCATAATGTTTGAGCAAAGTTTCATCCACTTTCGTTAAAAATTTAACGCAATATTCTCGAAAAAATTATCAAAGCACTTGACTGATTTCTAAACTTGACCATTTTTCTCACTCTCATTTTTCCCACTCTCATTTTTCCCACTCTTAACTAATACATTGACATAACATGTTTTATAAACCTTGTATATTACTTTATCATGTAACCCACTTTTCATAAAGTTATACCATACCTTTGAAGTTATGACCTTAACTTTATTTCCTAAAAAAACAAAAAACAAAATATCCCTTTTCCCACTCTTAACGAATACATTGACATAACATGTACATCACTTTATCATGTAACCGACTTTTCATAAAGTTATACCATATCTTTAAAGTTATTACCTTAACTTTATTTCCTACAAGAAAAGATATTATTATATGTCTACTCATTAAAACCATGTTGTATCACAACCTTTTGATTATTTCACATTATACCCATCATACCACTCTATACGTTTACGTGTCTCACCTTACAAAACATACGTCTCTCCACTCAATATTTTAACTATGAATTTAAATTATCCCATGCCCTTTAAAGAGGTATGGCCTTGGAATTATCTTCATGCCATGTCATAAGCAAAAAGGGTATCGCTATATTAATTAAGAAATGGATTGGAAGATGTTGTGGTGAAGCATAAAAGTTTTCTTATATGTGAATTATTCGATGTGAATTGTATGGGAAAATAGTCAAGAGCATAATTGTAATGGATACTTATACACGTATTTGTGGATAAGAATTTGAATTATTATGCGCATGGCTCCATATCATAAATCACATATTCTATTGTTGTTGGGTTTTATGGAGGGAGAAGATAATATATGTTGTTGGGTTTTATGGAGGTAGAAGATAATTACGTCGAAAGGTATATACTTATTGGAGATGGGCACAATTAATCACTTTTTAATCTAAAATTCTAATCTGATGGCTAACCATTGAAATTGTTGGAATATTCTTAGTCGTCCTCCCAGATCAATAAATGTGATTTACTCTTCATAACTTTCTTGTATTTTTTAATGCATCAGTTAACCTGTTTACTTTTTAACATTTACCTAATCATATTAAGAAATTACTATACCACCACATGATTGCCACGTTTAACTGATTAACCTTTGGAATTACCACATTTAAGATTAACTTTTGGATTTCCTCAGCTCTATATGCGTTTTAGCTGTCCGTGCGTTTCAATTCACCAAACTAACTTTCGGCGTTCACCAGCCGCAACACCAGCCACTTTGTGACTATGCTAGTATATGAAGCTTTTGCATGTGAACCTTTTCATTCCAACGGCTACCATTATTATGAGATGATTTTATTTGACAAATACAATCCCTTCAAGTCTACTTCTAGTAATGTAAAACTATTTGTGAAAACATGCTCAAGTAATTTATAAGAGTCGCTCACGCTTCATATATGATATCTTAGTCAAAATTTCCAAGTACAGAGATATTCCAACACAATGCAGATAGATCTGTCATCCAAACAATATCATTGGTGTTTTCTTTCTCTAAGCCAAAGATGGGTGACAGAAATCAATCATGGGCTAACATTATCCTTATGTTGTTGGCACTTGGGACTATTGCACTACCAGTCATTGAATGAGGCTGCATAAAAAAAATCATAACTGGAGACAAAGATGGAACTGTAAGGTTTGAAATACGCAACAAAATTCTTGTTGCAGCACGTTTAAAGCCTAGCATATTTTAGATATAGGGTTTTCTCCTGATAGCATGTAGCTAATTGAACAAGTAGTGATGGAAGGAGTTATATTATTTTATTCCAAGGACTGCAACGACCTTCTTGTTGTGCATTCACACCCGATTGATATTTCGTTTCAATCGAGTGATGAACTTATCAAAGTTTCCTCCTTACTTCCATATTCTAAACATTCTCGGACATACATGAGCTTGAAAATAAAAAACAAGAAGCTAATGAATTCCTCTTGATGGGGAAAATACACAGTCAACAATTAGGCAGACGGGTTTTAATTCTAACATGGCTATGAGTTACCACATTAGAGAAAAGGTTGGAGAGTTTTCTGAGGATAATTTCCACAAAATTCAATGTGGCATTGTTGGAGATCTTACACGAAAGATATGTGTGAAAGAGATTTGATCAATCAAGTAGTTATTCCACGCTACTTCCAAAGGCACAAACTAATTATCACATGGATAAAATAATAATGATATTTCTTCACCATTTTTAATATATTATTTAATGGGAAAAAACCAAAGTGATTCTAACCAAATTAGCTTCATATCGAACGGTCCAAACTACCAAAATTGTCTACCAAATACTATAAAACATGCAGCAAGCAGCTTATAAGGAGGAGGAAAAACTTTGGCAAGAAAACTATGAGAGGTATGTCTGGAGCGCAGTGAGGTTTCTCTTTGTTAATTCATCATCCATCATTTACTTTCAGTAGGGATTAACGGGAACAGATGAAGCGAGGATGAGTTTTGTTGGTTCTCATAAGGTGAATTGTTTTCATGTTAGTTTGTTGTATTTAAGCTTGATTTATTTCAACACTAATCAGTTTATGATATACAGGTCTTCACCTTGTGTTATCACCACCATCGCTCCATTCCATTTTGGTTCAACTTTGTTCTTTCTTTCGCTCTTGGTTTTTCTATTGTAACCTTGTTCTAGAATGACTAGAGACTAAATACATGGTCCAAGTCTATCCAGAGATTTGTAAATTCTGAAACTCCAAGGATTGTATGGGAACATTTTAAATTAAATATCAAAGCCCTTTACGCTCTGAAATTGTTTATTTATTTGTTTTCTTTTAAAATCTCAGCTTTCTTCATCTTTTCTTTTTTTTTTATTCAACTTTTAAAATTAAAATAAATAAATAAATAAAATAAAACAAACTAATGAATCTTGTTGTTGTAAAGTTATGTATATAATTCCTTTTATTTTGTTTTTATTATTCATCTTTAGTTTTATTAGGTAAAAACTTTTGTTTACTTTCTCTATTAATTTTATTTGTTTTAAATATTATTATTAAAAAATATTGCTTACTTTCTCTATTAATTTTATTTGTTTTAAGTATTATTATTAATTGTTACATTCTAACTTTTAAGGAAAATTAAAATATTATATCACCATAGTGTTATTCCAATTTAGGTTTGTAATCTTTAAAACTAATTTATTGTTTAGAAAAAAAAAATTTAAATGAATCACTTTAGCACTAACATAGTTATATTAATTTTCATTAGTTTTATTTTAGATATTTTTTCATAAAATAAATACAAAACTGTTATAAGTTATAGTATTTCTTGTATATTTCCTTTAATTGTTTAATTTCTTTTGAGATTTAATTTTTCTCTTTTCAATTTTAGGGACTCATACATAAAAGCATAAAAATCAAATAAAAATTAAAATACAAAGCAAAGAGAATTCATGCTTGGACTTTAGGTTAAGGGAGATTTATCTTGAAGTTCAATGTGTTTTCTTGTTGGGTCTCTACGCCTAGGGTGGCATTCCCGTCTCTTCCCGCCTAGCCCCATGGGCAGTCGAGATGTTGGTGTTGGGGACTCTCTAGTCCCTTGACGTCAACATATTTTTTGGCGACCATACTTGGGAGGATCGTTCAATGGTTATTTCCTAGTTTTTCTTTAACTCTTTCAAACTTACATGTATCCTCTCTAGACCTCAATGTCTCGACTGATTGGGAGCTTGTTTGGTGGTTGTAACCCTGTGGTTTCAGCTACTAATCTTGAGAAGGTTATTCGCAAGTATGGAATCTTTGAATTTGAGGAAGACCTAAACAATTCCTCGTGGTTTGTGCCCACCCCCTTGAAGTTTTCTCACCCAGTTAATCCCCTACCTCACAAATTCAAGCACCATTTTTCTCTATTTCATGGTGATGGAATTGTTACAGTGGGTGAACACCTTCGTGCATTTTCGAATTCCTGCATCATCCTTGGAGTTAATGATAATAATAGTTGCATGATATTGTTCATGAATTCCCTTCAGGGTAATGCGGCTTCTTTATTTTCCAACCTTCTTAATGAATGCATCTCTACATGGTTTGAACTTTCTTACTGGTTTACTTCTACCTTTGGGCCTTTGAATAATCCTTATGGGCATCTTAAGAGATTTAATCATTTACATATGAAGAATAATGAAAGCATTCTTAAATTTAACCTTAGTTTTATCAAGTCATACAATTCAATTGCCATGTCCATTCGCCCTACTAACTTGGTTTCCCTATTGCATTATTATGAAATTCTACCACCTCTTTACCAAGGGCGGTTAGAAGAAAATAATGTTCAAAATTTATAGCTAGCCTTAACCACTTGCTTTGACTTCGAAAAGTAAATTCATAGAACAGATGTCTCCTTTGATGTTCACAATTCACACGAAGAATTGTCTTCCTTAATCCACATCATAAAGAGTTTATAGGATCGCATGTTCTCCCTCGAATATCAATCTTCAAATCATGCATGCCTGGAGATATCTATGGAGCCCCCTCTCCTAGGTTCTAATTATAATGAATTCACTATCTTTGGTCAAGAGCTTGTATGTGAAGAGAATCATGATTATATCATGATGCTTGAGGATCAAACCACCTCCCACATTTCAATTACCAACCTTCTTAAACCTTATGGAAAAACTCAATCCCAAGATAATCTGTCAATTCAAGCTTCTTATCTGCATGCATACGATGGTGAATTTGATTATGAAAATGGAGAAATCAATTATGAGCATGTCAAACCTATTTATGATACTTTTATTTGTTGATGATGCTAACGAGTGGTTAAAACAAGTTGATGAAGACCAGTATGACTTTCATGATAGATGTGATAAGTCCTCTTTTGAATATATTCATGAGTTCGATCAAGATCTTAAATTGTAAAATAAAATTGATAATCCTTTGTTTCAATCGAAAGAGATTAAAGAACTTGACACTATCAGGCATGTCCCTCCTAGGTGCACTTTCTCCTTCGATGACGATGACTATTTTAAAAACATCCCTATGTTCTTTAACCCTTATTATGAATCCTCTTTGAATCATGACGACCTTGTTCATGATAGAAACATTCCAAGAGATCATATTAAGTTGTTTGATGAATTCATTGATCAACTCTTTGATACACAAACCCTAAATCCTAAATCTGATTCAATCGATACTTTCAGTGTTAAATGCAAGGAATTTGTTGGTTGGCATGTCTTAGAGGTTGGTAATCGTTTCTTTTAGGTATTGATAGTCATTTCTCCCCACCATACACATTTGTTGGTTGGCATGTTGGTAGTCCTTTCACGAGTAAATTTCTCAAAGTCATAAGATTCACATGCAAAGAAGGCAACACATTCATTTACGCTAAATTTCATCCGACCTGAGTTCAAGCTAATGGTTTTCTTTTCCTCTGTACATAAATAAACAAAATAAAAAAACAATAATAATAAAAATAATTTTCAAAAGTGGTAGATTATTTTTGGTTGACTTCGCAATTATTTAGTTATTTTCTGGATTTTGTTCTAATTCTGTTTCTTTTGCTTTCTTTTATTTTTTCCCTTTTTGATGGTCATAAGTGATGGATCAATGGTTGGTGATATTAAAAGGACATATGTATATTTTTAATTGATTGACCAAATCTATTTTCGTGGACAACAGACTTGGAGGTGAACCAAATTACCTTACTTTTGTCATAATTCCTCGCTCGTCCACCATGCGCTTGCTAAGCAAGACATCCTCGCTCGTCACAATCGTCAGTCATATCCCCATCTTCCTTCTTTCCCTTTCTCTGTCCCCTTCATTTTTGAGACGGCTCCATCATACATGTCGTGGATGCTCAATGTTAAGCTTGGGTTTTTCCCTCAACACACATCCATGACAGTTTATCCAACTTTCTAATCATTTTTTAAAAGATCCAAAGAGTTTGTCCCTTCGAGTTATACAACAAAACCAAACCCCCTCATACTTACCACTTTTCATGAATTATTCCACGAAGTCCCAATCCATGAATCCCTTGACCTCCATATTGTTCCCCTCTGTTGTATAACCTGGTACACCTAACCCTATCGACCTCTTCTTGTCTCAACTTGAGTTACCATTAGTCCTTTTATCTTTCATCCCCATCCTTTTCAGTTCATTGATCCTACGATACCAGAGTTACTTGAGATTCCACACCACTGTAAGTGACGCACATATGTTGGTTGGCATATGTTGATCACATTTTTGGTCAACATTTTCTAGCCAGCAAAGTGTTGATAGTCTTCCCCTCAAATCATAATGATTGCACAAAGTTTCATCCACTTTCATTAAAAGGTTGACACAATGTTCTTGGAAAAATTACCAAAACACTTGACTGATTTCTAAGCATTGCCCTTTTTCTCACTCCTCGTATTATTCACACTATCCTTTTTCCCACACTTAACTAATACATTGACATAACATGTTTTATAAACCTTGTGAATCACTTTATCATGTAACCCACTTTTCATAAAGTTATACCCTGCCTTTGAAGTTATGACCTTAACTTTATTTCCTACCATATCAAATATTCAAAAAATATATATTATTATATGTCTACTCAGTAAAACCATGTTATATCACAACCTTTTGATTATTTCACATTATACCCACCATACCACTCTATATGTTTATGTGTCTCACCTTACAAAACATATCTCTCTCCAATCAATATTTTAACTATGACTTTAAATTATCCCATGCTCTTTAAGGGGTTGTGGCCTTGGAATTATCTTCATGCCATGTCATAAGAAAAAAAGGGGTATCGCTATATTAATTAAGAAATGGATTGGAAGATGTTGTAGTGAAGCATATAATTTTTCTTATATGTGAATTATTCGATATGGCAAAATGGTCAAGAGCATAACAGAAATCAATCACGAGCTAACATTATCCTTGTGATGTTGGCGCTGGGGACGGTTGCACTACCAGTCAACAACATAACTCTGGATGAAATCAGAATTAGAGTAAATGGTTCGAGCACTCAATGCAGCAAAATAAAATCGAATCCAAATATGAATAAGAGAATAGCATATATGTGTCACATATTGCAATATCCACCCACCAGATTACGAATACATGATGGAAATGGAGACGAGTTTACAAGAAGCATATGGTAAGATCATAGGATTATCAGGGACTTTTACTACTTCATATACCAACTGCGAAAGAGACACCTTGATCAACGAAGGAGAAAATATTTACGATCACAACTTTGAGGAGAATCATAGAACTTTGGAATTAAAATAAAACAAAATTGCAATCTGTAATTGTGGTTTGAAGTCATTGAATGAGGTTGCATAAAAAAAATCATAACTGGAGACAAAGATGGAACTGTAAGGTTTGAAATACGCAACAAAATTCTTGTTGCAACACATTTAAAGCCTAGCATATTTCATATTATTTTAGCTAATTGATACCATGTAGCTAATTGAACAAGTAGTGATGGAAGGAGTTCTAGTATTTTATCCAAGGACTGCAATGACCTTCTTGTTGTGCATTCACACTCGTTTGATAGTTCATTTGAATTGAGTGATGAAGTCATCAAAGTTTCCTCCGTACTTCCAAATGCAAATGTTTGGCGAGTTTTCTTGGAAGTACTTTGCATGATCATATTCTAAAAATTCTGGGACATACATGAGCTTGAAACTAAACAATAAGAAGCTAATGAATTCCTCTTTATGGGGAAAATACACAGTCAAAAATTAAGCAGATTGGTTTTAATTCTAACATGGTTATGAGTTACCACATTAGAGCAAAGGTTGGAGAGTTTTTCGAGGACAATTTCCATAAAATTCAATGTGGCATTGTTGGAGATCTTACAAGGAATATATGTATGAAAGAGCTTTGATCTATCAAGTAGTTATTCCACACTACTTCCAAAGGCGCAAACAAATTATCACATGGATAAAAGAATAATGATATTGTCTTTACCATTTTTAATATATTATTTAATGGAAAAACATTGAAGCAGATCTAACTAAATTAGCTTCATATCGAACGGGCCAAACTACCAAAATTGTCTACCAAATACTAGAAAACATGCAGCAAGCAGCTTATAAGGAGGAGAAAAAACTTTTGCAAGAAAATTGTGAGAGGTATGCCTGGAGCAAGTGAGGTTTCTCTTTGTTAATTCATCATCCATCGTTTACTTTCAGTAGGGATTGACAGGATTGTTGGCAGCAAGGAGTCTTGCAAAGCAGTGAACAGATGAGGCGAGGATGAGCTTTGTTGGTTCTCATAAGGTGAATTGTTTCGCTTTAACTCATAAATCCTAACCAGGCAATGCATGAACAAGTGAGGTACTGATTTAAATTCAATTAGTAATTTGTAATAAAGGGTGAGTAGGGGATGAACAAGTGAGGAGAGTAGAGGTATGTTATGAACATCCGGTCTTCCAACGGCCTAAGGAAGAAAAGCTTCAAGAACAAGATCCTCATGGACCTAAAACTTTGGGAAACTGAGAGAATGCTACAACAACACTGAAATGAAACCTCCATTGCAACACAGTCACAGCAATTCATGTGAATCCTTCAATCATGAAACTCTCAGTATCAGAGGCAAAAGAGTGGATAAAGAGGTTGACTTAGAGCAAACAACAAGTCTCAAATATTATTACATAACAGAGAACCAGAGATGAATCAAAACATTTCAATCAGGAGCCTAGCTCAACCATTGACACTAACAAAATATGAGAAAGACTC
>SNQJ01S0040259.1:19121-41337 GCA_010110895.2 Picea sitchensis
AAATGGGGGATCCTCCACCTCTTTCTAAGGGTCGGCTCTAACTTAGATGAGTTTGTTATGGTTGAATCCCACCCTATGGAATCTATCCTAGGATCTAATCCTGACTTAAGGAGCCATATCCTCAACCATATCCTTCATTAGCTCATGGTGGCTATACCTCTTAAGCCTATATATTGAAGGTATTTCTAAGGTGAAGGGGGGAAGATTAGAGGTATCAAACCTTTGATTCTGGAGGAAGAATTAACATTTTGATGTCAAGATTCATGCAAGGGATAGATGAGGAGAGCTTGGAGAAGTGACTTCATCATAAATCATGCTTTGTAAGTGCCTTATTCGTATTTCCAATTAATATCAACTTGGCCTATTCCCTTCAAGTTTATGTGTTCTACATTTGCTTGTCTATTGTCGTTTCAGTCTTCATAGATAGATCTGATTTACATAATCATTTAGAGTAGGAAGAAGAGTTATGTTGATATTTTTTATATGACTTCAATTGCATTGAGGATCTTGGAGATCAATCTCAAGGATTGGAGGAGCGAGGAAGAACATCACAACAAGGTATGCCACATTCTTCTTCTCCCACCTCGTTGGTTGCCATGTTAAATATGATTTTGAATCAGGTGTGACAATTCTTAGAATTATCTGATCCTTTGGTAGTACCTGGTCTCGATGAGCATAGTTATATTCCTGTGTCAATCTCATTAAACAAATGAAACAGACACTTATGACCATTGTTCATTTTCTCTGTCAAGCTCGTTAAAAAATGAAACAAACCCACCTCCATTGTAATCGAGTCTCACTCTGGATCACATACTTGAACTTTCTTTTCGTCCGCCTAGTGAAAATGTTCCTATTAGTAAATATGTGCCTAAACAAGGAAAAAAGAATAGTTTTTGGAGGAAACGACGCTTGGGGGATACGTCTCCAGCCTCTGGACATCATGCCGAAGAAAAGCCACTAGATTATATCACGCAAGCCGAGGGAAAAAGACCTCTAGAGAGACACACTGCTAGGAATGATCCTCACTTGGGGGTCATTCCCATCATAACGTAGTAACATTTTCTATAACAATCTTAGTCTTTTTTCTTTCTCGTGATCGAAAATACATGAGAATAGGTTACTTATCTCGATATTTGTTTTTTCTCGTGCTCTAAAATACATGCGAATAGGTTACCAAGCTCAGTATTTGTTCTTTCTTTTGCTCATTAATACATGAGATATGTTATCGAGTATACTTTTATCTCTTTTTCATACTCATAAAATCTATACGAAAAAGGAACTCTTTGGAGTCTCCTTTAAATATATTTTCAGACTCCCCAAACATGAAAACATTGTCGAGTGAGCTTGATTTCTTTCACACTCGTTAAAAGGTTTGAAAGGGCGTCTTTAGAGTGGTAGTTTATCTCTTTTTTGGCCTCACGAGACTAATTACGAAAAAGGAATACTCTAATCAAGCATGATTAGAAAAGTTCTCCCCTGTATTGTTTTACACTTTTTTCGGGCTTGGGAGACTAAATTTATGAAAAATTCATCCATGGAGTCATCTTTAAGTTATTTTCAGCCTCTCTAAACATGAAAAACCACTGAGTTTTCCATCTTTAGGCTCGTAAAATTATGCATCGAAGGACCTATGTGAGTCTAATCTCTAGGACCCATCTGGGACCGAACCCCTCCTTCTTCAAGTTCATTAAACATGTGATTAGGGACTCATATGAAGGATGAGCTATACCGAACAATTGTTATCCTCCTCAAGATCATTAAAAAATAAAGAGGTACTCATCTATCTGGATGGGGGGGGTAATTGAAGGAAGTGGGTCAAGTTGTTTGGAATCTCTTATGATAGTTATTGTCACCCTTGAACATGACACCTATTTTCATATTGTCTTATTGTTAAGTAATATGCTTGTCTCTGAGTCATACCAATTCCATGTGTCGTTATATTTTTTTGTTCCAACCGAAGAGTTCTCTTATTTACGTCACATTAAGTTCTTGGTACTCATCAAGCCAATGCTTCCAAGTCAGTTGTCATGCCTCATCATGTTCAAGGGAAGTTTCACTTCAAACCATCCATATGAATTATTGCCAATTTCCATTTCCTATGATAGTCCATACTCATTTGATTCACCATCTTACATAAATTTCATGTGTCAGGTTTTTGTCGATGATGGGGGATACATCAAGGCCCTCCTTTGATGATTATTTTCCTGTCAACTTCTGCACACTATCCAAGAATTATAATTAGAAACTGGTTAGTACCTTAGGACCCGCATGCCTCAATGGTAGGCCTCCTCGCTTCCAACAGTAGGTTTACATCATTGACCTCTGATCGAATGATTCCATGAGTGTTCAAACTCGGCTCATTTATTCACATTCACTGGAATGTACTAGGGTACCTTGGGAGTCATTGTCATCATTGGTGATTTCCCTTGCACTTGTTAACGGTATACCTCAATGACTGGTAATCAAGTGGTTTCTACCAGGTTCGACATCAAATCATCTATTCACATGGATAGATTCACACTGCATCGAGATCCAGACGAAGACCCTGGGTTGGGAGCTCACTCTATTATGTGCTTTACCCAGGATGTGATGGAGATCATTTGAGCATGTAAAATATTTTAGTACAATCACCATGTTGGCAACTTATTGATATATGTACTATCACATAAATCCACATTGTATTGATCTGTGGATATGTTTTGTCAACTCATAGCTCGACTATGTATTTTTCATAGTTTTGATCAATTCATGTCATGGAGGTATGGATCCACATTGTATCTATGGTGGCCATATCCTTAGTCATTATTCTCATGGATCCACAATGTATTGGTCAGTGGCCATGCTTTTATTCATCTCGTATTCCAGGCATAGGTATGCATGCCTCGAAAATTGAACATACTTGTATATTGACTGATGATTGTTTGCAGCTTCTGCAAGTTTCTCCTACTCTAGCACACTTGCATTGAATAATTTTTAAAGTGTTTCGACCACCGATTTCTCTTCTAACCTCACACTTTAGGGGGAATATGTTACACACCAAAATGTCACAGTTGAGTGTCACAACATAAGTGTCGCAAGTGTCTCAAAGTGGCGTATGCACCTTGTTAAGTGTCGCATGCACTGTCACAAGTGTCATATTAACCTTACCTATTGTTTCTTTCACTTTTTTAAGTGTCACAACCCCTTGACACCATGAAAACAGTTGTCACAATCCCTAATTTGTGTTGGAAGAAGAAGCCCCATCATCTGATAGCATAAACATGCCTTTTTCTTGTAATTTTCGACCAAAATTGAGAATTTTAAAAGGATGTCTCTCCCCTACCCATATTAGGGGGNGTCTTGTTAGAGGAAAATGGGGGATCCTCCACCTCTTTCTAAGGGTCATCTTCGACTTGGATGAGTGTTGTGGTCGGATCCTACCTGATGGGATCTATCTTAGGATCTAATCCCAACTTAAGGATCCATATCCTCAACCATATCCTTTATTATCTCATGGTGTTTGTACCTCTCAAGCCTATATATTGAAGGTATTTCCAAGGTGAAGGGGGGGAAATTAGAGGTATCAAACCTTTGATTCTGGAGGAAGCATCAACATTTTGATGTCAAGATTCATGCAAGGGATGGATGAGGAGAGCTTGGAGAATTGATTGCATTGTCAATCATGCTTTGTAAGTGACTTCTTTGGATTTCCAAATAATATCAACTTGGCCTATTCCCTTCAAGTTCATGTGTTCTACATTTTCTTGTCTATTGTTTTTTCAGTCTTCATGGATAGATATGATTTATATAATCATCTAGAGTAGGAATAATATTTTTGTTTCTAGTATTTACAAGAATTCAATTGCATTGAGGATCTTGGAGATCAAGCCCAAGGATTGGAGCAACGAGGACAAACATCGCAACTAGGTATGCCACATTCTTCTTCTCTCTTTCTTCATTGATTGACTTATGTCTATAGGGAAAGTAGTAACCACTTGTTCACTTCTGTATTTGGACCAAATATAGGAGTCTTGGTTCAAAAGGGATATTATCCTATCTGCAGGGTAAGATTTCTCACAAGAGGAGGGATATTCCAAACCCTTCAAGGATTCTTCAGGTTCCAAAGACTCTTCAAATTCCAAAGGAAAGAAGAAGAAGAGGAATCAATGCACTTATTGAAATAAACCAAATCATGAAGAATCCACATGCATGAAGAAGAAAATTGATCTTATGGTATAGGTACTTTAGAATAACAACCTTGGAAACTTCATTCATGAAGCAGCCAAGAAAAAGGAAGAAGATCATGCTCCTAAGAAAGGTAATCATCATGCTCTGGTTGCAATTAATTCCTCATCTAATTCATGGATTATAGATTCTAGTGCATCACATCATATGACAACTAAAGAGGGAGTCTTTATTTCTTTGATGTCATGATCAAAACCCCCTATTCTCATGGGGAATGATACTCTAGTAGCAATAGTAGGAGAAGGAAGAGTGGAACTCCCTAATGGCAGTTTTGAGAATGTTTTACATGTTCCAAAGATTTCTATAAATATTCTCTCAGTTATCAGATCACTCAAATAGGTAAAAAGGTTGAATTTACATCAGATTCAGTTTATGTACTTGACATGCATGACAATTCCATTATTTCAATTGGTGAGGTAGATAAAAAAAATTAAGGTTGTTAAATTCACTGAGTTTGCTGACCATGAATCCTCTTTACTACTTACACATGTTGATGATAGTAGCAGAGTATGGCATGAGATATTTGGTCATTTAAAATTTAGGTACATGCAGTGACTTTCCAACAAAGGAATGGTCAAAGGATTTCAAGACATTCACTTTTTTGAAGGGGTTTGTGAAGGATGTATTCTTGGCAAGCATCTTGAAGAAAAGTTTGAAAAAGAGAAGACAAGGAGAGGCTCCTCTTCCTTGGAGCTTGTTCACAGTGATCTCATGGGTCCATTTCCACATCCATCCATCATCAAAGCAAGGTATGTCCTCACATTTATTGATGATTACTCACGCTATACTTGGATTTATTTTCTCAGAAAAAAGTATGAAGTTTTTCAGCATCTCAAAGAATTGAAAGATATAGTAGAGACATAATGTAGGAAGAAGATCAAGATCCTTCATATAGAAAATGGAGGGGGAGTATATTAACAAAGATATTCAGAATATTTGTCATGAGGCTGGTATCCAGTTGTAACATATAGTTCCATACACTCCACAGTAGAATGGATTTGTTGAAATGAAGAACAAATCTCTCAAGGAGATGACTAGTTGCATGTTTCCTTGTGCGATCTCTTCCTTCCAAGCTTTGGTATGAGGCACTTAACTGTGATTATTACATACATAATAGATATCCTCAATGGATATATTGAGGACATGACACATTTTGAGGCTTGGACAGGTGACAAACCAAATGTCACACACTTATGCATCTTTGGATCTCGTGCATGGGCCCATATTCCTTTTGAAAAGAGGAAAGCATTAGATCCATAGACAACACCTTGCATATTTGTGGGATATACATATGATGTGAAGGGCTAAATGTTGATTGATCCCTCTATAGATCGGCTCATCATTGAGTGTAGTTTTTAGTTTGAGGAGATTCCTTTGCATGCACCACCAGTGAAACATGCAGATACTCTTTTGCCTCCATCAGTTCCAAACATCAGAGATGGTGATTCCATACACTTAGATGATACATATTGAGACTCATATTCCAAGGATTATGTACATGGAGTTGAGAAGGTAGTGCATTTAGATGAGGAGACAACATTGGAGCTTCAACAGATACTCAAGTGGGCATAGTCTGCACTTCAGGAAGTAGGTGACCTTGTAGCGGATCCATTGGATTCGAGGAGGACTCAATATCAACATGAGGGGCCTTATCATATACTTTCAAATTTTGAACCAGCGATTCCCATGCATTACTATATGGTTCAATATTCTAATCCACGGATCTACAGTGATGATGTGGGAAATCCATTATGGGAAGTAGCCATGCAGGAGGAGTATGACTCACTCCTAGAGAATCATAATTGGGATCTAGTTCCACTTCCAACAAGGAGAAAAATTGTCAGATGCAAATGGGTCTATAGGACCAAGAGAGCAGCAAATGGTCAAGTGAGAAAGTACAAGGAAAGATTAGTTGCAAAAGGATTTCAACAGATTCATGGGATAGATTATGATGAGACCTTTGCTCCTATAGCAAAGATAGAATCCATTTGCTTGGTTCTATCCATTGCAGCAGCCAAAGGATGGGAAGTTCACCAGATGGATGTGAAGAAATCTTTTCTTCAAAGTGATATTTCAAAGGAGAACTACATTAAGAATCCATCGGGGTTCATTCAAAACTCATCTTTGGTATGAAGACTGAAGAAGTCACTCTATGGCCTCAAGTAGGCACCTAGAGAATGGTATCAAAGGATGGATTCTTATCTTCTTTCATGTGATTTTGTTATATGTAAATCTGCAATGTTTACATATTGAGGACTTTTGACTCTTTGATGAGTTTAGAACTCTATGTTGATGATATTTTGATCACTGGTAGCTCTGCTTCAGCCATTGTTGTGGTCAAAGATATTTTGCATGATAGGTTCTCTATGAAGGTCATGAGTCCACCTCATTTATTTCTTGGTCTTGATATTAGTCAGGATGCTTATGGCATCAAACTTTCTCCTACTAAGTATGCCAGGGGTTTTCTAGATAGATTCCACATGACAGACTATAAGTTTGCACCTACACCCTTCTTATATGGGATTAGACTTGAGGATGTTAGGGATAAACCATTAGTGGAAAACACTTTGTATCAATAGTTGGTGGGGAGTCTTCTGTATCTCACCCACACCCGTCTGGATACCTCATATGAAATAGGAGAAATTTCCATATATATGTAGGAGCCCCATGATCTGCAATGGAAGATTGCCAAACGCATCCTCAGATATGTTCAGGGCACCATGATTTATGGGATTCACTATGCATCTTGTTGTGCATTGGATCTCATAGGCTTCACAGATTCAGATTGGGCTAGCGATGGCACAAATCGCAAGTCCACTTCTGGGTACACTTTTAGTTTGGGGTCAGACCCTATTTTCTATTCAAGTAAAAAACAATCAGCCATTTTTTTATTTTCTGTAGAGGTCGAGTACATAGGAGTAGTCAACTGTGTCATTCAGGCACTTTGGCTTCAACACTTCCATACCGAGCTTGGTATCCAGTTTCATTGTTCGACTGTAATATGGTGTGACAATCAAAGTACACTGAGATTTTACAGAGATCTGGTACAACGGAAGTGAACCAAACACATTGAGGTCCACATGCATTTCATTAGAGATATAGTACATGCCATGATCATTGATCTGCAGTTTTGTCCTTCCTCTGAACAGACTATTGATATCTTCACCAAGACCTTCATTGGGATGAAGTTTAAGACTTTACGGGATCATCTTGGAGTGAAGAACACAATTGCCTATAATTTTCCTTTTCTTATTGTGAGTCATTGTCTTTTGAGGGGGGTTTTGTTGCCATGTGGTTTTCCCTCTTTCCTCATTTTTATTCAGTGTTCATTAGTTTCATTGTACATGAGTACCTAATATGGCCTAGTTGTCGGGACTCATTTTTTCTATTCCATAGTGATGTTTAGGGGTGGTGTTGGAGATATTTCTATTTTTGACTTACTAGTTCAACGGTAGTTAACTGGAGATATTTCTATTTTAGACTTTATTTTTTAGACCATCACTATTATGCATGCATTCCTAAGAAAATCTCACTACTTGTTCACTTTTCTTAATTATGGAATGTTCTTTCCTATATGAGTGTATATCACTCATTCATTGTATTCATATTGATTAGTTCATTGGAGTAGTGTGAATATATTTTCTCATTCTTCCATATTGAATCTCTCATACTTTTCTTGATAAGCTTTGTTTGTATTTTAAAAACATGTACAACTGTTGGAAATTATTTAATCTTCTACATAAGCTTGGTTTCTTTTTTTTTTACACAAACTGGGAAATATTTTTCATTAAAAAAGTCTGGTCAAGACCACTAGAATACAAGAGATCAGTTTCAAAGTTACATCTCTTTTCAAAATTGGTTGTACTAAGCCTATTTCCCAACAAAATTCTATCTTTTCCTTGATATTAATACATATTCTAGGCCTGCTACAAATTTGAATAGCATGAAGACAATATTAAATACCATCTATACATATACTGAGGCAAAGCATATACAATTGATAAATCTTTTAGATCATCTACCAGTTTCATTTTTAAGACTTGACAATCCCTGCTTATTCCAATCCTTAACCAATGGTTCATTGAGATCTGGAATTGAGGCTATTGATTCCTCTGAAACAATTCTTGCACTACTTGATGAAGATAGTTGGACTCTAGTCTCGCACCGCTAGTCCAAACTTCTTTGAAGTTCATCATTCTGGCTCCTCAATGCAAAAACTTCATCCTGGAGTTGACCAATTAAAGTGCGGTGTTGTACCAATGTTTCCAGAGCAAAAGAAACAGTCGAATTAAGGGCATGGTCCCTGATAAACACTATATACATGTCTTCAGACTCATTTGCGACCAATTTGTTGTCTATTATGTGCCCAAGATCCCATGGGTCCATGATTTTCCACGATGAGACAAACTTCACAATTTCAAGAGAAACTTTGCAAGGTATTAAAATCGATGCCGAATTGAAACCAACGCTCATTCCAAATAGCCAAGACAACCAAAGAAACATTGAAATGCTACAAGGAGAGGTCAAAAATGTGTTGGTCACAACTGCCACAGAGGCCACACACCTTTCCAGCAAGAAAAATCCAAGTAACACTAGAATTAAAATAGAACATACCTGGGATGCCCGTATTATCCAAATTCGCTCACAACCAACCTTCTCCAACATTCTCTTGTTGACGTCCATTACCAAATTTGCATGCTACCAATGCCTTGCCCGCACGTTTCCATTTTTTGGAGCAAGTGAAGAAAGGTACAAATCCATTGTTTCTCCCCTACGATGGCTCTGGACATGACTCGTTGAATGCATATGATACCTCCACTCGAACTTTGACTTGATGACTCTTCCCTTGCCATCATATCTTTGTCTTATCAGAATCCGTGAAATCGGATGCATGACAACTTGCCATGAACCTCTCCCACATGTCGACCCAAATCCCATGTGGAGAAACTTAGGGATTGAGGACTCAACCATATGATCACGGGGGGGAAAGGTGAGACTATGTTTCACCAGCCCCCATGAGACCTTGGGGATTTCTAATGGCCAAGTTTTCCATTGTGTCGGTTGCACTGTTATATTGTCGGATCAAATGGAAAAACTACACTTGGATGTTTCTTAGATAAAGGCGAATGTGATCCAAGATTTTATTTAAATGTATGTCCTTTGGTGTAGAGTCAAAAAAAATAAATATAATCAAGTTTTTTTAGTCCCCGATTATTTTAAAACAAAGAATTTGTCATTGCTTGACCAGTTGAATGCCTTGGAACAAAGCATAGGATTCTGCCCTGTTGTTAGTGGTTACTCCTAAATTCCAATACTAATCAAAAAATCTATGTCCATTGGGTCCATACAATACCCCCCCCTCCCCCCCTCCCCACACCTGCGTCCCCTGGGTTTCCCTTTGAAGCACCACCAAAGCATAAGGTATGAATTGATTGACAAGAAAGCCACAAGTCTATATTTGAAGAAGGAAAATGAAGTTGCCAGCCTGATCATTATGGAACCTTAGACTGAAGAACAAAGGAAAGATTAAACTTTTTAACCCAAGCTTCCTCATTCATATTTAATGAGGGGTATTCCTCCTGGTAAAGACGTTTGGAGTTCATATATTTATCTAGTTGGGACACGACCTTGGTAGCAACAAGATGGGGAGAGGAACATTTGCTTTGAAAGACATAACGATTCCTGACCAACCATAGTTTCCAACAAACATACTTAGGAATGGCTTTCCAAAGTCTTTTAAAATGTGATTTTCCTTGAAATGTGCCTTGATAGTAATACTCCCATTTTCCCAGCAGAGGTTTAAAGCTAGTTGGCCACCGAATTTTTAAGGAAAGCTCTTGAAATATCATGGACCAAAATTGTTTTGAAAAAACACAATCCCAAAATAGATGTTGTGTCGATGCAAAATTGGTTTCACGCAACACACAATGACAAGGACCTTGAAACCCTCTCTTCAGAATATTTTCTCCAGTGAGAATATTCCCATGTGCTAGGGTCCAACATAATATTTTGATTTTTAGCAAGCCATTTGGATTCCAAATATTCATCCACCAAGCAGATCTCTCTGGTATATTTGTTTGAACTAGCAAGGATTGATATCCTTCTTTCATTGAGTATCCCTTAGTATCCCATCCACGACAGTCCTGATTGTTCATATGAACTGGAGCCACTCCCTTAGATCATTAAGAAGGGACTGAGCCTGATTTTGCAACTGTGGAGGAAATTCCCAAAGATTCCAACTCTTCCAGGAACCATCCTCATTCCATGTAGAGATATTAAACAAAGTTGATTTTTGTTGTGACTCCAACCACCTATTTAAATATTCATAATGAGAGTTTTGTTCCAAGGGACTTAAGTTTAAAATCTTTTCCTTCCATAGATTGATGGATTTTCCATTTCCTGGTACCCAAAACAAATCCTTTTGAAAAAATAACACGGAGGCTCGAAGCAATTTCCATACAGGGGATCCATATGTACTTGGAGGAATTGAGTCCACACAGTGCCTTCTATTTCCCAAGAAATATTTTTTGACAATAGCTAATTTTCACCATTCTTTCTTTCCCGTGACAATTCGCCAAAGAAGTTTTGAGCCCAAAGTTATGTTTACAAGTTTTGGGTCACGAACTGCAAGCCCCCCATGGTCCTTAGATGATTTCACAGTATTCCAATTAACCAGATGGAATTTCTTTGTGTTATATTTTCCACCCTACCAAAGAAACTTTTGAATGAGCTGGGTCAGGGCCTTTTAAATTCCCATGGGCACCAAAAGAGAAGAAAATTGAAATAAATGCAAGGAGGAAAGAAATGATTTGATTAGAACCAAATGCCCTACTGGGTTTAACCAAATCTCCACCCATACTTCCATCTTTTCTCTAATATTTTGTAATATTGTATGCCAATATTCCCTTGGGAGGGTTTTTAAGCAAATTGGCATCCCCAAATATTTGAATAGCTTCCAATCATCTCAAATAGGGAAAGGCAAGATTTGGGAGATGTCCAAAAGACATTGCAGATTAATGTTCCATGCATAAATTTGAATTTTATTCTTATTTATGAGGCCTCCAAAGATCTGAGTGAATTGATCTAACACCAGTTTAAAATGCCTTGCCATAATTTTAGATGTACCACCTAAGAGCAGTGTGTCATCAACAAACTGGGAATGATTGATTCTTTTGACCCTCCTGGTTATACGGAGCCCTATGATTGAGCCATTGATACTTTCCCATTCCAAGTGATGATTCAAATATTCTAACATGAGCACATAGAGTAGAGGTGACAGAGGAAAACCATGTCTTAATCCTCTCGAGGATTTAAAGAAAGGTGTTGGTCTTCCATTGATTAGAGGAGGTATCCATGGATTTGAAATACAAGAATTCACCCAAGAGATAAAAGATGGATTAAACCCAAATTTTTTAGGACAACCTTGAGAAAATCATGATTTACTCTATCAAAAGAATTTTCCATATTAATTTTTATCGCCATCCATTTTTCTCCTCGATTGTGGCTTGAGTGTATCGCCTCTTGAACTAAAATTATATTCTCCCAAATTTGTTTGTCTGCCACAAACCCCCTTGATTGGAGAGGATCAAGTGACTAAGAAGAGGATCTAATTTGTTGGCTATGATTTTAGCCATGATTTTATAAGAGACATTGCATAATGATATGGGATGAAATCTATCAAAGGATGAGGCTCCTTTTTCTTTTGGTAGCAGAGTTAGAAAGGATGAATTTGTATCCCCCCCTAATCGATAAGACTTTTGAACATATCTAAGCATTCTAATGAAGTCAAGTTTAATAATGGACCAACATCTTTTATAAAAATGAATGGTAAATCCATCTGGACCTAGAGCCTTATCTGGATTAAATTGATAGATTGCATTCATGATATCCTCTTCCTCAATTTGTTTATTTATTTCTTGATTATCAGCTTCTTAAACCAATTGTGGGAGGTGAGAGATAAAGTTGTTACTCAAATCCTCATTCAAATATCCTTCTTTCATATATAGATGATTGAAGTGCCTAGCTGCATGTTGTTTTATTTCTTCAAAGTCTTGGATTATTTCCCCTATCGGGGACTTAATTTCCTCCACTTTATTTGTCCACTGCCTTTCCCTAGCTTGCTTGTGGAAAAATGTTGTGTTCTTATCTCCCGCCTATAACCATAAACTTCATGATTTTAAACTCCACATTGTTTCTTCATCCTTCAAAGATTTTATATATATTCTTGATGTGCAACCTATTCCCTTTGTAGGATTTCTAGCTAGACATCCATTGTCTGTAGAGTTTATTTTATGTCCTCTAAATTGTTTTGCTTTTCCAGGACCTCCAAGTGTAGAAGACGAGAGAAATTTGTTTCCCAATTATTTATTGTCGGTTTAGTGAGCTTGAGTTTATGTTCCCAAATATACATTGGTGATCATGTGATCCATTGACACCGAGTTCTATATATAAGGGGGGGGAATCGAGCTTCTCCATCCAGAGGGGATTGAATCGAAAGGGGATTGGCCCCCAGTTGAGTTATTTTTCAAAGGATAAAGATATAGGGCAATGGTTAGAGCTAGCCTAGGGGAGAATTTTGGAGGAAAGGAAGCTGGAAGAGAAAGAAAGTAGCTACTTATTAAGAAACAGTCTAACCTAGCCGCTAAATTTCCAGGCCCAACTCTCCTGTTATTCCATGTATAATTTCCTTTTACAGGGGGGATATCAAAGAGACCCATGGCATAAATTAATTCATCCATCTTTTCATGAAATTGTCCACGAATAATAGTTCCTCCTCTTTTTTCTTTCAAGAATCTTGTAATATTGAAATCCCCTACCAAAATGTAATTTTGAAGAGGATCCCCATTTTCCAAATCCAACATGGAGTTCCAACATTCTATTTTTTCCAAATAATTATTTGGCTTGTAAACATTTGTTATGAGATAAGACACACCTGAAGGAATACGAACTAACTTGAACAATAACCAATTCAATGCATGAAAGTTGTCTTCCAAATGGAACATCTATGAGTTCTATAATGTACAGAGACCTCCTGAGGCACCACTTGCACTTATAGCCAGTCCCTTACTTTTTTTCCAAATTCTTTGCATTTCTTGGAGAGTTTCTGGTTCCCTCAACTTAGTGTCTTGGATCAGAAGGATTGAAGGCTTTTCTAAGTGTATTAATTTTCCCATATCTTCCTTTTTTTCTTTACTACCCATTCCTCTACAATTCCAGGAGGTGATTTTCATCATTTACCAATTGATTTTGTGGCCCCCATTTAGAGGGATGGGTAGATACACCCTTGATTGAATTGGGTTGGGTCTTTGTTGATTTTCCATCTTTTTTTAGGATCTCTTCCAAAGTTGTTTGGATACCCAATTCTTTTTCTCGATCTGCTTCTGCTTCCCTTCGATTGTGATTGGATTTCCTTCCTACCTTCCTTGTTGTAATTGGTTGTGAAACCTCGGATTCAAAATCGGCCCCTGAACCTTCATGATGACCTTCCTCTAAAATTTTAGGAATCCCAAGAGTGGGAGGAGAAGGGATTTTTGGGGGGGAAGGGTCTCCACTGCCATGAATAGGATGTTCCTGCTTTGATTCGCCTAGATTTACTTGATCTGAGCATGACTTTACTGCTTCATCTTGTCCTTATTGGATTTACCTTGGTTCTTCTTGTGTTTCTTATGTTGATTCACTAACTCAACATACCTATTTTGATTGGATTCCCCTTTCTGAGGTGAGATAGGATTATGAAGAGAAGGAGAGAAAGAAATTCCTCCCTGACCCTAGCTTGGTTGTTGGATTTCCGCTTTTCCAACTACCTTCTTCCTTTTAGGTTGTTGCCATTGTTCTTGGGCACGTTTTTCTGGTTGTTCAGATTTTTTTTGCGGGAAATTCTTAGCAAAATGCCCATATTCATGACATGCTTTGCACTTGAATGGTAGTTGTTCATAGTCCACTTGTTGGATATATGACCAATTATATAGGATTAGTTGGATGGATTTGGGTAATCCTTTTTCCAAATCTACTTCAACACAGAGCCTGACACATGCTTGTAGACCATCTCGTGGTTCGACACGATCAATATAATTTCCCAGAATGTTACCTATGTTTCTAAGAGTTTTGTTCCAACAATGAAAAGGGAGAAAGGAAGACGAACCCACACAGGCACCGCGAAGGGGATATCGTTCTTTGGACCGAAGTCAGTCGTCCACTTATTCAAATAAATTCCCCTTGCTCCCATGAAATATGGACTGCTTCTAAAGATTAGATCATGATCTGCTTTATTTTCGAACAAAAAGATGAAAAAACCCTTACCAAAAAATGTTGAGGACATTTGACCTTGGGTCTTGTCCTTCCAGTTCATATCCAGCCACTGATTCATGGCTAGGGCCAGCATCCAGTGAATTTCCCAATGAACCCATTTTCAACCAAGCATATTGTGAATAGACGATTCAAGGACAAATGGATATGAACTTTTGGGATATTATCCACTTTCTTCACAAAACACGAGGGAGCTTGTTTCGCTTATTTCTTGTGGGAAGAAATCGGAGACTGAAAATCCACGATATCAGGAGGTGGAGGAGGGGGCGGGGGAGCTCAACCCCCCTCACCTGAGTCCAACATGAATCAAGAAAATTAATTGCAAAAATTTTACAGGTAACCCTAGCCGTGCAAATGAGTTTCATAGTACATCGCAAGTATCATTTAAAAATAAATAGAAATCCAAATTTATTTATTTTTTTTTAAATAAAAAAGTGGAACCTGCTATATTAAATTATCGAAGAAACTTTGACAAAATATACAGTGATAGAGGTCTGAGTCACCAAAAATGTTGCCGATTACCGGAAACCAGCATAAGTGGAGAGCATGTAACAGTAGCATGATAAAACAGGAAACAAAGTAGCATCTGTCCTGCCCAGAGGAAACCAGGACAGATGGATATAGTCCAGATGGCATAAAACAGTAACATGATAAAACTAAGAACCAATAAAAGCATAATGACCTAGATACCTGGTGACCTGTCGCCTTTGCTTGACTGCCACGTGGACCCAGCCAGGATGGCAAATGCCTGCGCGCAGAGAGGGAACTTCTGCTTAGCTGGAACATTGGAGTACGCATCAAGGAGTAGGTCCAGACGCTGGCCCATGAGAAGGGCTCTATGCTCCAGGTCTGCCAAGTGGCCTCGGAGTTCGAACACCAGAGCCAGATGCTCTGCACGGAGGAGAGAGCCATGCAAACCATCACCCACGTCGTTGAGGGAGGCATCCCTCAATTCCACGATCGCTCTAATTCCAGCGTCAAGCTCCATCTACTGTGCACCATCCCCATCATCCTTCCTCGCCGAGCGATTGTTGTCCGCATTCACATCTGCTCTGGTTACCTGCATATCATGGCTGGTGGGGCTGTAGTCACCCAACTAGGGAATTTCCTCAACAATGCAGCCGGGGATATCATCTGCCAGAGCGAATTTTGGGGCTCTTTCATCCCGGTGAGTCGCCTCCATGGCTCGAGTCTCCTGCGTAGTCGACAGGTCCTCCATGAATGGATTATCTTCCACATAACAGGTGGGAAACGCGTCCTCGACCCCATCCTCCTGCCTGTCTCCCGAATTAATTGCCATGGCTTCGCTGCTGCAACCAGCTCCCGTCTCTACAATGGTGGCGAGCAGCACCAATTTCTCAGCCCGAGCCTTCTTCCGGAGAATGGAGGTCACCATTGCCAGAGCATGTTCCAACTTTTCTTTCCTTTGTCGTTGCGCCTTGTGGGTGTACCAGGCCGAGCCACGGTGAGGCCTGCCCCGCTTTCGGGCCATAGTTGTCGGGGAAAAGATGATTGTACAGAGGGGTTACAGCGAGAGGTGAATAAGCCAGGACGAGAAGGAAGTCGGGTTGCACCAGGGCTCCCAGAAGAAGAGGAGAGTTGGAGCAAGAGCAGACCGACTCTGTCCAGGCACATAAAAAAGCAAAATGCGAGGAAATTCCTCACCAAAATGCAATGAGATGGGAGTGAGCCAGGACGAGAGGGGTACAGGATTACACCAGAGCGCCCATGCGAAGAGGAGAGTCAAAGCAGGAGCGGACCCGCTCTGTCCAGGCACATAAGAAAGCAAATTACCAGAGGCTGAAGTCACCTGACCCCCATTAAACCCTGTCATGTTGAGTGCGCTGTGAGCGAGAGTGATCGCGCGAGGGAGGTGTCCCTCCGTCGTATAGTTGCAGCTATGTCCGTCCACCATCGTAAATGCAGGCTTGTGGGTGGCGGCCATCGGCATTTATACCATGGCTTAGTGCTAAGCCCAGTGTCACAGGAGTGCCGCGTGTCACCCCATCCGGGGCAGAAATCCAAATTTATTACCATTGAATAAAATTATATATATAATGCCATTATTTTCATATGGATTATGATTTTGATAAAGTGTCTTATGCATTCAAAATTGTAGTCATAATTTATTAATCAAATTATTTCCACATTCTTTATGGATTATGATTCTCATGAAGTGCCTTGTGCATTCAAAATTGTAGTTATAATCTATTAATCAAATCCTTCAGATTATTGTAGTTCATAATACATCGGTCGAATCCTTTGATTGACTACATTTATGAATGTCATTTTGTAATATGTAGTATAAATCAAACCATGGTATATTTTTTTTATGAGTATAGTTTATACTTTGTAATACAAATGATGGTCTTTAAAGTAGCGTATATTGTACAAGCTTGGAATATAGGTGGTTCATTTTGATGAGATTTATTTTTATATGGAAATAAAATTAATTTGTGTTTTTGTTCATTGGATTAGATTTGTTATGTATATTGTTGTTTAAGTATGAAATTGGTATAGGTAATGATTTATATTTGATAATTATTAAAAGGGATATATATATATATATATAGTTTTTCATCTGTAATTATATTTTTATTAATTTATTTTCATTTAAAAAGAAATTCAAAATTACTCTTAAAAAGAAATTACATATATGTCATACATAATTATGACATAATTATATGTATATCATTTTGTATTAATTTAATAGGAGGACACTTTATATTAATGATAAGAGAAAAACATAAATACAATAATAATGAAATAAATGGATAGTAATAATGAGAGAACACATGACATTTTTACTTTTTTTCTTAATTTTTGATATAAAAGGTATTAGGTACTTATAACCAAGTTTATTGAAATGCAATAATAATGAAATAAATGGATAGTAATAATGAGAGAACACATAGCATTTTTATTTGTTCTCTTAATTTTTTATATAAAAGGTACTAGGTACTTTTTTTTTCCACGATGAAAGTTTCTCTTTTATAATCAAAAATTTATAAATTTTTTACATAACATAGATTTCAGTTGCCATCAAAACAGGGATCTGTGGAGAAAAGCTTGTATCAGCTCGTTGCCCTGTGAAAAATACTCATATGGAAGCACGCGGCCTGTCAAAGATAAACCACTAATACGCAGCCTAATATGCTCTATTACATGTTATCACAGGTGGATGAGTTGTTTACAGTAGGCAGCTTGTTATAAATCCAGATTAGACTTCCTCTATTTTTAAAATCTATAATAAAGATATCGTTGATCTAGCCCAATATTCTGATGCAAAATACAATGGAGTTGTTCCATAAACTTGTTTTCATGACCTGGAGTATTCTACATCAGATTTTGAGATGAGTTGAGAAGCCCTCGTTTCCATCCTCCCATCGGGTGAAGGTTATGAGACCGCAGGGCTGGGATAAGGCCTTTTTTGAAAGGTGGTCTGCAATGACATTGTCTTCCCTGTAGATGTGAGATGCAGATAGATTCTTGATGAGTTTTTTTGCTTCAATGGTTCTCGTTTTCCAGCATTCTAGGGTGGCTGATCGGAGTTCAGCCTTATCATTTATCCAGTCGATTATGACTCTTGAGTCTCCGAGGAGTTGCAAGACTTGAATGTTCAGCCTTTGAGCCAGGATAAGGGAAGCCCATGCCCCCAGAAGTTCAGCTTTGGTGTTGGTGCCTTGACCGCCGTTGAGTGTCCATCTGTAGGAAGTGTGAGAATTGATGATAAAGTGGCCTCCCACCCCGCAAAGAGATCCATCTAATTGTGCTGCACCATCGAACCAGGCTATGGCTTTGTCATAGGGAAGAGTTTTAGAAGATCTGCAGAGTTTCTGATTAGTGGTGGGGTTGGTGAGTCGGTTGACAGCTGATAGAGTAAGTTTAGTCACCAAGTTAACCGAGGGGGAAATATCATCAAAGATGGCTGCATTTCTTGTCAGCCAAATATTCCAACAGATGGTGGTTGGCAGCGAGGGGTAAAGCTGTTTTCTTGTGCACCAAGAATTGAAACAAGAGAATGTTGTTGATCCATGCCACTGTTCAGATATTTTTAGAGATGTATTGACCTGGTGCCAAACTTGTCGAGAAAAGTGGCAGCTCACAAAGAGGTGGTGTGAAGTTTCGTTGTCCTCTTGCAAAGTATGCAGCGGTTTGGTCCTGACCAGCCCCGGTTCTGAAGAATATCCCAGACTAGGATTTTATTTTCCGTCAATAACCAGGTGAATAATTTGAGTTTCAGCGGGCTGTTCCACTTCCATAGTCGGGTGTGCCAGGTCTGATCCCGATTTGTCCAGGCAGCCTCTGCCAATGCTTTGTAGATGTTCCTGACAGATATGATCCCAGATTTATTGCCTCCCATCCAGATGAGTGTGTCAGGTCTCTCCTGTAGATGTATTCCGGCTTCATTTAGATGGAATGTGTAATTGTTCCATTCAGTTGAAAGCTCATGGTCAAGAGACAGTGAGGAGCTAGTGACCCAGGATTCGCCAAGTGTATTTCTGCTATGAGGGGATTTTAAATGAAAGAGATAATGTAAGCCTATAGAGTGCAGCCGCTCCAACCATCTAGGAGAGAGTTGGGCCTTTTCACCCATGCCAAGGATATCATCTTTGCCTATTTCAATTGCAGTTCCAGTGCCAGGCAACCACGTTATCCAATGAAGGAGAATTGGAAGCGATTTTAGAAGGTGTTTCCACGTTTGTGAGCCCCCCTGTGGAGTAAAAGTGGCGGATCTGAGCCAGGAGTGGACCGACAAGTGGGAGAGATATTTGTCTTTAATCAGTTTGTTCCAAATGCCGGGAACCATCAGGATACACCAAAGCGTATTTGCCGAGAGAGCAAGGTAGGAAAGGTGCAGATTTCTCAGTCCCCAGCCCCCTAAAGCTTTTGGCTTTGAGCGCGATTTCCACCCACAAAGATGTAATCCTCTTCTTTGCTTGCTGCCATTCCAGAGAAAGGTGAATATCAGTTGACGAAGTTTCTTTAGCACAGATTGAGAGATGTGTGCCAGAGCCATCCAATATATCAGGAGGCTTTCCAGTACATCCTTGATCAAAATGTATCTGCCGCCCATTGATAAACATTTGTTACACCAGTGTTGAATTCTGTGCTCAAACTTTTCATATAACCAGCTCCAGTCCTTTCCTTTGTAGCCAGATGGTTTGATATAGTATCCAAGATAGTTGAATCCCGCCTCCAGGTCTCGAGAATCAATGCCGAATAGAGTTTTCAGCTCCGACAGGATCGCTCCCCTTGCACCTGTGACCAAGAACAATGATTTCTGCAAATTTATTTTTAATCCTGTAACAGAGCAGAAAACATTTAGCACATTTAAAATTTATGTCCATTCAAACAGGGAGTCCGATGTCATAATAATCACGTCATCTACAAAAAGTAGATGAAAAATATGAGTCAATCTAGATACTTTGATTCCGTTAAGTTTGCCAGCTAATTTACTCCTTTTTAATAAGATGCTGAGGCTTTCTAAGACCAGAATGAAGAGTAAGGGTGAGAGAGGACAGCCCTGTCGGAGACCTCTTTCACTTTGGAATGCTTTGGTTGCCTCGCCATTTATTAAAACTGCCAGATTGGCTGAAGTTATGCAACCCATCATCCAGTTTGTTGTGGCTGCCCCAAATCCACACTGGAGTAGGATGAGATGTAGGAAGTTCCAGTTAATACAATCGAAAGCCTGTTTGAGGTCCAGTTTAAGGAGAATAGCAGGTATTTTTTTTTTTTTAATGTTGTGTAAACACTCCTGTGTTGTGCCTATGGCGTCAAGTATTTGTCTTCCCTTAAGAAAGCCAAGCTGCTCCTCTGCCAGAGATCGGGAGAGTAGAGGGCGAATCCTGTTTGCAATGATCTTTGTTATAATCTTGTAGCTGAGATTACACAGCGAGATTGGTCGGTAATCCAAGAAATGTCGGGGCAGGTTCTTTTTTGGAATCAGGGCGATAAAAGTGGAGTTTAATTGTTTGTTTACCAACCCCCTGGTTCTCGAATCCTTGATAGCCTCCAACAGATCTTGTCCCATTAAATCGAAAAAATGAAGATAGAGTTCCACAGTCCATCCATCAGGACCGAGACTTTTTTCTTTTTTAAAACCTTTTAATACCTGGTGGATTTCCTCTTTTGTACAGGGGGTTTCCAATGCTCTCGCATCCTCATCGGTGACCATCTGTGGGAAAAGTTGTGCTGTGTCTATCTGTTCCTGTATGGAGATGTGTGGATCAGCTTGAAAAAAAGTCTTGTAGTGCGAGTAAGCCGCTTTCTTGATGTCCTGTGTCCTGTGTGCAATGTTTCCGTCTTCTTCCTCTATTTCCCAAATGATCTTTTTATTTCTGGGGTGGCTGGCAAAACGATGGAAGAAACGGGTGTTGTTGTCCCCACTAGTGAGCCAGAGCACTCTACTTTTTATCTGCCATCTTTCCTCTTCTGCCAGGAGAATGTTCGCTCTGTTAGCCTCTAATGAATGTATGGTAGCATCAATATTAGTCTTCTGGTCAGTCCGGTCTTTTGTACTGTGTAAATGGGATAATTGTTGTTCGAGACTCTTTAGCATGGTGGTCTCAAGTGCTTTTTTTTGTTTCAGCCAGGCAATTGTGCTTTGTTTAAGGTTGTAAAGTTTTCTAACAATTGTGCCCTGTGCGTCCCCAGGTAGGGAGAGGGATGAGTCCATCCAAACTAAATTTACCAACTGGACGAAGGTCGGCTCCTGTAACCAAGCCGCGTTGAATTTGAAGGGGTAACTCCTTCCCGAAATCCCTGCTCCAATCTGAAGGTAGATTGGGGTATGATCGGATAGATAGGGCATGTCAACCTAGGCCCGAGATTTGTAATTTGGATTTAGCAGTTCTTCAGATACCAGGAAACGATCAAGTCGTTTTTCAATGCCGGAGGAGCCCGATCTCCCATTATGCCAAGTGGGCAAGTATTCAGTTGGTTCTAGATCCACCAGTGTGTTTTTTGTGAGAAGAGATGATAAGTAGGTCGCTAGAGGGTCTGTCTTTGCTCTGTCGCCCCAAATCTCCTTTAAACTGAGCGTGAAGTTCAGATCTCCGGCTATGATGATATCTTTTATGGCTAGAAGGCCAATGCTGTCAAGATTTTCCCAAAAATATATGCGGTCCATGCAAGGGCCGTATGTGTTGAGCAGTGTCAAAGAGGTATTGAGTTCAAAGCAGGTACCTGTTAGAAGAATGCCGCCAGGACTAAGCGTCGGTGAGAAGTCAAAATGCTGCCAAGAGTCCACCTGAGTTGCCAATCGAGTTTGCCACACAAACCATCCAATCAGGTCTGAGTGTGGTAAGAAAACTTCTTGCAACTTCGGCTTTCACGAGCGTTTCTTGTAGAAGAAGAATCGATGGTCTGATTTTGTCTAGAAGACGTCTCAGGGAGGCTTGTTTCAGGAGTCCTCCAACTCTTTTGATGTTGAGGGAGATAATAATCATGATTTTGCCCGTGCTTGGGCTTTTATTCCTCTAAGTGCCCGGATATTTTTTTCAGTAGATTGAGAGGCTGTGTTTAAATCATCAACGTTTGCCTTTTTTCTCGCACTACGTGTTTTGAGCGGTGAGAGCTCTGTGCCCAAACCCCTGGACCAAGAGGGAGTTGTATCTAGATTCTGTTTCACGCCAGAGGTCGATGGTTTATTGACTGTGGAGGTCGAGGGTGGGATAAGAAT
>SNQJ01S0040260.1:0-10251 GCA_010110895.2 Picea sitchensis
CTGGGTTTTCTTCCCCTAGAGGGTTTCCCAGGATAAATGTTGTGTCTCTTGTGAATGTGTATTTCTCAGTGATCTTGTTCTTATGATGCTCTTATCTATTGAAATGCAAAGAACTATAATAATGGCATAAACATTAACAAATTACAACTAATGGACCCAAGTTGACATAAATAAAATAACATTACTAATGTAATATGCCCCAATTAAGGGGTAATGTGCCACTATTTAGGGATTAACATGCCCCTCCCCTTCAGATAAGTGTTGTCTACAACGCTTGAGTAATTATGGATGCTTCTATATAAAATACTCATCTTCCCAAGTGAAATATTTAACATGTAGTTTCCTCCACTTAATGAGATACTCTAAAATGGATCTATTCCTTAACTGGTGAATTCTTGTGTCAATGATAGATTCAAGCTCCAATATGATTTTTCCTTCCTTGTCAGGTTCTGGAAATATAGTTTGAACTGGGATCTTGTCACCTATAACCTTCTTTAAGCATGAAACATGGAAAATTGGGTGTAATGGCGAAGATGCAGACAACTCCAATTTGTATGCCATAGTACCAATCTTTTGCACCACCTTATAAGTACCATAGTATTTTGGTGATAATTTATTATCCTTCTTAGCTTGCTTGAGGGACATTTATTTGTATGGTTGTAGTATGAAAAATACACAATCCCCTACTTCAAAACTTATTTCACTACAATGATGATCTGCTTGTTGTTTCATGCAATTTTGTGCCATGGTCAGGTTGTCCTTTAAGAGTTGGAAAACTTGTTGTTGATGCTCGATGTGATATTCCACTACTTGAACCTTAGATTTTTGTTTTATAGCAGAAGTGATGGAAGGTGGGTGATATCCATAGAGTTCCATAAATGGTGTCATTTTTGTTGCACTATGAAAGGAAGTGTTATACCACCATTCTGCCAAGGGTAACCATTTGAACCATTGTGTTTATTTATCAGAGACAAAGAAACGAAGGTAGCCTTCCAGACATTTTTTCACTATCTCGGTTTGTCCATCAAATTGAGGATGGTAAGATGAGCTATGAGCCAATTGAGTACCCAAACAAGATTTTTTTTTTTCCAAAAATGTCCACTGAAGATGGGATCTCTGTCACTTATAATAATCTGTGTGCTTCCATGTAGCTTTTGAACTGTCTCCATGAATGTGATGGCAACTGTACTGGCTTTGAAAGGATGACAGAGTGCACAAAAGTGTGTGTAATTGGTCAATCTATCAACAATTACCATGATGACACTCTTTCCTTCAGACTTTGGTAGCCTTGTGATGAAATCCATGGAAACCTCCTCCCAGCGTTGACTTGGGATATTGTCTAATGCTTGTAAAATACCTTGGATCTTAATTATTTCCACCTTATTTTGTTGGAAAACCAAACATTCCGCCACAAACCTTTGAACATCGGTTTTAAGTCCATCCCAAAAAAATTCCTTCTTGCCCCTATTGTAGGTTTTCAAAAATCTCGAGTCCCCTCCTACCAGAGAGGTGTGCAATTCCAAGAGTACCTTTTCTTTGAGTTGGGAGTTATTACATAAATATAAGTGATTTTTGTACCACAATGATTAATTTTTCCATGTAAATGTATTTGATGCACTGAAATCTTGCTGCAACCTTTGAATGAGAGTCCACACGTTTTTGTCATTCTTCCATTCATCCCTCGCTTCTATTATCCAATAGGGTTGGATGATCGAGATAACACATAGAAAGGCCTCAACATCTTCATCCTTTCATGAGAGTGCATCTGCCACAACATTTTGGTTCCCTTTTTTGTATATGATTTCAAAATCATAACCCAACATCTTGGTCACCCATTTTCGTTGTTCTTCTGAAAATAGTCTTTGTTCCAAGAAGCATTTAAGACTATCATGATCTGTTTTGACCTTGAAGTGCCTACCTATTAGGTAAGGGCATTATTTCTTCAATGCATGTAGTATTGCCATCATTTCCTTCTCATAAATGGGTTTGTGTAAGTCATTTCCCTTGAGTGGTTGACTTTCAAATGAAATGGGCCTTCCTTCTTGCATTAGAACAACACCAATGCCATTTTACGAGGCATCACATTCCACAATAAATGTTTTTGTGAATTCTGGTGTGGTCAAGACATGAGCTTTGCACATCACCTCTTGATTTTTTTCAAAAGCTTGAGTTTCCTCTGGAGTCCATGAAAATGCATCCTTCTTAGCTAATGTTGTTAAAGGTGCTGGTATTCTTCCATAGTTCCGAACAAACTTGCGGTAGTAACCTGTCAAACTGAAAAATAATCTAAGATTATTCAATGTTTTGGGAATCAAGTAGTCCATCATGGCCTTAATCTTGTTAGGGTCTACCTTGACACCTTCATGAGATACCCAAATAGTCTACCTCCTACACCCGAAAGAAACATTTGGATGGTTTGACATATATTTGTTGTTCCTTTAGTAGTTGTAGCACCTTGTCAAAATGTTGAATATGATCCTCCCAAGACTTGCTATAGATTAGTATATCATCAAAAAATACTAACTCAAATTTTCGAAGGAAGGGCTTGAAAATGGAATTCATCAACCCTTGGAATGTGGAAGGTGCATTCGTAAGGCCAAAAGGCATGATCAAAAATTAATAATGGCCTTCATGAGTTCATAATATTGTTTTTGGGATATCTGCTTCCTTCATTCTAATATGATGATACCCTGAACAAAGATCCAACTTTGTGAAATAGATTTCTCCATGTAGTTCATATAACAATTCGTCAATGATGGGAATGGGAAACTTATCTTTTGTAGTGATCTTGTTGAGCTCTCTATAATCTGGACACATACGCCATGAGCCCTATTTATTGAGTACCATAACCATCGGTGTAGAGTAATAACTTTGGCTAGGTCTAATAATGCCAACATCTAACATTTCTTCAACCATACACTCAATTTCACTCTTTTGAATAGAATGATCATGATTTCGAGTGGGTGGAAGACCTCTGGGAATATCTTCAAATACTTTGGAATGCTTATCAATGATCCCTTGGAGATCTAGGGGAATATATGGCTTAGATGTTTGAACATCTAGTGAGCATAGTTGTACAATTACACCCTTATGCCCCTTTGACACCATGATCTCCCTTTTTAAACCATCCATCTTAGTATCCATTATTGCCTCCAACTTAGATTTAGTTGAATCCATCATCGCTTATAGTTCATATTTTGTTACTGTTTTCTTTTCTAAATCATTTATGTCCCTGCACATTTTTTCACCTTCATCAAGATTCCAAGTAGGACTTTCTAGAGGCTTATTTGGTGTAGAAGTTCCCTTTTTTGGTGGCATGTTGGCCAAGTATCACTTTTAAACCTTGATTTCGAGGTGGTTCTGCTAGATGATCTTTCTTCTACTGTATCTCTAAAATTTTGGCCCTTCTAGGTATGAAAATTTTGTTTTGTAGTTCTCTGATACGTCTTCTCTGCAATTCCACAGATCTGATCAAAATTGGATGTGCCAAGTGGAAGTTATGGTAACTTCCCTACACCTTTCTGATTTTTGTCCCTTCTAGGAGAGTGTACTTGTAAATCATTCCAAGAGCACAACATCTGATATTTGATTCTGAAACTTGCACCAGAAATACTACAGACTGTCCATTGTCCAATGCAACTGATCTCACTTAATTTGGATATTCATTGAAGAAGATATCATTGTTTTACCTGGAACACATGTTTGAGAATAGTTAATATGACTAGTCAGATACCCTATCTTACACAAGGTGTATATACAAAAGTAGGATGACCCAGAATGATGCAGGAGCATCTCTCCATGTCATCCAGCCAGCCGGCCAACCACGTCAGCGCGTGCATTCAAGGCTGAAGAGAGGCACAACCCTCGTTTTCAATTTTGAAATTGAATGTAATTAAATGTTTTAGGTTGTTGAGCCATGAGGCCATGCTTTGCACGTGCGTAGAAGTAGGTAGGCCTTAAATGTTTGTAAGGCTGAGATCTAGATCCAGATTGTGGACTAGACAACCCATTCAATGTAATTGAATAGGGTAGGTGAGATTGGAGGGAAGAGCTCGAAGAGCCCCCTCATGTAAAAGATCAATCAGGATCTCATTTTGGTAATAGTGGGAGTATGCACAAGAGAGAGTGAGTGCACAAGAGAAGGAGCCGAGACCTTGTTACAGGCCATGCTCAGGAACACCTTGTAAAAACATGCATTTTCCATTTAATACAAAGACAATAGTTTTTCCTGCATATTTCCCGTGTTGAATGAATGTCTGTGTGTGTTCTATTTATGTTGTAGATGTATGCTGTAGGTTTGCATTTGCAGGGAGTTGTTTGATTTTCAGGCTTGAGAGGTATTTGAGGCTTTACACCAGGAGGGTGTGACATAATGTTGTGGGTTCTGATAGCTAGTGCACTCAAGCACTTCTAAACTCTGCGGATTCAGACAAAGGTGTGCCAGGTGGGCACAGGAGCTGAAATCATCAATTCAGAAAAGACCTGAGAGGTTGTTGAACACCTCAAAAGGCAAGGCTATGTAGAAGAGACACAGTTGCATACATAAACTCTGTTGGAAGTTCTGTAAAGCTCTGCCAGGTTGGCATTGAGCTAGTGCAAGGAGTGAACAAAGGAAGAACTCTGCTGGGAGTTCATAAGAAGCAAGAATTACTAAGGATTATTGAGACTCTGCCAGGAGGGAATTGAATAAGTGCCAGAGTGAATAGAAGGAACTCTTTGATTTTAGAGACAGGAGAAGAGTCCACTAAGGGGTCTTTGCAGGGTTGCTGAACACACTAAAACACTCAGCAAGAGGTTGCTTGAGTGAAGGATAGCCAGGAGGGCATCCAAATTCTCCATCTGAGGGAGAAGGAAAAAGGAATGAGTTCCTTAAGGTCTGAGTCTCAGAGGAGCTCAGAAGAGATATCACTTTGTGTGCGTGAAGACTCTACAGAGGCGCAGAAGTCACAAAATCCTTCAAGGATTCAAAAGGAGTAAAGCTCAGGAGGAGTGGCGTCTTTGAGCATGCAGGCGGGACTAAAGTCATGGATCTCATAGGGAAAATAAGGAAAAGGCCAAGGCCTTTGACAATTGGAAATTCTTCCAAGTGCCGGAAGAAAGCACCAAAGATCAAGAGGAGTACAACTACTGTCGGATCCAGTCAGAAGATATCTAGACTATTGAAGGTTTCCACGTCTAGGAGGCAGTGCAGGAGAGCCAAAGAGATTCTGAGCGTTGGATCTCGCTCAGAATAGCCGACAACCATCAGATCTGTCAAGAGGAGCTTGAGGTTTAAACCCTCGTGAGCAGAGAAAAAGTCTTGAAGGAGTGTCGATATCGGGATTTCGATGCTCGAAAGTTCGGGGGTCCGGAGGACGAAAGGCTGGGCACTTGACCTCAGAAATCGTGAAACTGTGAAATAGATATGAGTCGTCTGTCTGCGAGAGGACGCGTGTCGCGGAATCATCCTTTTCGGATATTCGGGCACCGAGACTCACAGAGGTGAGCATCTTGGCTTCGCATCTGGCGAAGTCCCGAAAGGATCAGATCCATCCATCCAGAGGAGGACATGTTTCACGAGATCACCCATATCGGGGATTCAGACATTAGAGGTCGAAGAAGGAAGTCTTTCGACTTCGCGAGTAGCGAAGTCGCGAAGAGATCAAGACCGTCCATCTGAGGAGGACAGGTGGCAGTGATCGAGGGATCGACGAAGTGTTGAAGGGGTCTAGGATTCGGATCTCGTAAACTCAGAGGTTCACAAGGTGAGAGCCCAGGAGTTGGGTGCTCCAAGTCGTGAGGAGCGAGGACAACCATTAGATCCAGAGAACGGGAGGACCATTGGATTAGGAGCCTCAACGCGCGTATCACACATTTGGAGGTTCGGAGGTTGAGAGGACCTCATCTCGACTACAGAAGTCGCGAAGTGCCGAGAGCTGAGGCACGAGTGTGAACACATGGCAGAATCGCAAGGTGGGGCCCGCATGGTTGACAAGTGGATATGCGTTTCCTGGAGAAAGGAGTCAACACTCCATTGACTTCTCGCATCTCAGGGATTCACGGGATAAGAGCATGTGAGCTCAACGCTACAAGTCGCGAAGTGGCGAGTTGTGAGAAGTGCGAAGGGAAGGTCAACCCTCGCCGACTTTCAAGTCTGACAGGTTCGCATGGGAAGAGCATGGAGACTCAACCCTTTGACTTGCGAAGTCGCGATGGGAGCTAGCGCTTAGCCTAGCCGACGGTCACACACAGAGGGCGTTGACAGAAGAGAGCTATACCCATTTCGTGATCTCAGGTATTGCGAGATTGGGAAGGAAGAGTCAGGAATTTCGACTCGCGAACTCACAAGATTGTGAGTTGCGACAAGCACTTTTGGGAATAGGCCTTGGTCATGGCACTATGGTCGCTCGGAGAAGGTGGAGCTTGCACCTAGTGCTGTTCGCACAGGAGAGTTACCGAAAGGACCTGTGTATCGATAAACGAAGATTCTAGCAGGGAATCGAAAGAGCCATTTTGGCTCAAGGGAAAATCGAACGATCCCATGAGTGGACTTCGACCTGAGGGCCGATAGGTCTGCATCAAGTGGTATTAGATCTTGAATCTTGTTGGTAGATTTCAGGCAAGGGAAGTTGGAGGTGAAGGAGCACTTTGATACACATCAAGTGGTATCAGAGCTTGAATCTTGTCTGTAGATTTCAGGCAATGGAATTTGGAGGTGAAGGAGCACTCTGATACATATCAAGTGGTATCAGAGCTTGAATCTTGTCTGTATATTTCAGGCAAGGGAAGTTGGAGGCGAAGGAGCACTCTGATACACATCAAGTGGTATCAGATCTTTATACTTGTCTGTAGATTTCAGGCAGGGAAGCAGAAGGAGCAAGAAGGAGACACAGTGCTAAAACTCTGTAAGGATTGTTTGCAGGTAGCCAATAGTCCATAGACAGTCAGGAGGACTGTGGAAGAGGCTGGAAACACTCAGGGTGCAGAGTGACAGCAACATGTTTTCCAGGAGAGAAGACAGGGACAATGATATGGCTACTGAAGGTCGTAGATATGCTGGAAGGAAAAACCCAGAGCTGATGAGTAGATATGAAATAGATGAAGAGCTCGCTGATCTAAGGGTGGAGATAGAAAATCTTGCATTACGGATGCAACAGAAAGCCAGGTTGAGATGGGTATATGAATGGCCCATGAGGAAGTCGAAGGTAAAATGGCTAGTCAATGAGTTGGTGGCCAAAAGACATCGGAGGATGTTAAAGAAATGGCTGAGGCATGCTGAAAGCCTCGGGGATGATGAAGAAAGAGTGGTTTAGATATGTGAACCAGAGATTGGGAGAAATATCAGTGAGGCTGAGGATGAATTGGGATCGACTGAAGATCTCAAGCACTGCCAGGAGGGTAGAGAAGAAATTCCCAATTGCCAGGTGGGCAAAGAGTTGAGATCACTGAGATTAGAGGTGAATTTGAATCAACCTGAGGAATTGATAGAACAGGAGGATCTGAGGAGCCTTCTAATGATTGGGGGAATTGGGATATTCCTACCATTTTCCCAAGAGGAGGCAAAAATCTAAGTTGCGGATGTTGAGGAAGCAATAACAGAAGCAGGACAACCAGCTGAGACTGTTAGAGAAGAATTAGAGCAGACTTTGGAAGCTGCCCAAGAAGAAGAGAATGAGCATTCCGAGGAATGGTTCAATACTTTTATCCAGGAAGCTGAGGAAGATGCAGCACTGAAGCTAACAACAGAAGAAGCCGAAGAGCAGACAGGTAGATTGCTCACTCCATGGGAGATGGAGCTGGAGATGCTAGAGGATTGGCTGAACAATCTAGAGCCAGCAGGTGACTGCCGTGATCAGGTCAATCAAGAAGAGACTGTAGAGCTAAAGTCTGCAGCAGAGTGGACACTTAATTCCATAGAAGATAAAGGAGATGGCATGGGAGATCATGATGATCTACCCGATTGTAGTCAATTTTTCAGCTGAGGAGACTGCATGAACAGAGCCAGCCACTGGAGCAGCTGGATGAAGTGATCGAGAAGATCAGGGACCTGATGATCAGGTCAGCAGAAACTGCCAGCGAGGAGCAGATGAGCATAAAGGAAGCAATAGCAGCAACAACAAGGAAGTGGAGCGAGGAGACAACTCCAGAAGATGATTTGGGATCCAGGAGGATTTCGACAGCTGAGAGTGGAAGCTCATGAGTAGGAGCTCATGCATTTTGCAGCTGAGGAGTATGATGCAAGAGCATATCTCCACGTCATCCAGCCAACCATCCAACCACGCCAGCGCGTGCATTCAAGGCTGAAGAGAGGCGCAACCCTCGTTTTCAATTTTGAAATTGAATGTAATTAAATGTTTAGGTTGTTTATCCGTGAGGCCGTGATTTGCACAGGCATAGAAGTAGGTAGGCCTTAAATGTTTTTAAGGTTGAGATCTAGATCCAGATTGTGTACTAGAAAACCCATTCAATGTAATTGAATAGGGTAGGTGAGATTGGTGGGAAGATATTGAAGAGCCCCCTCATGTAAAAGATCAATTAGGATCTCATTTTGGTAATAGTGGGAGTATGCACAAGAGAGAGTGAGTGCGCAAGAGAAGGAGCTGAGACCTTGTTACAGGCCGTGCTTAGGAACACCTTGTAAAAACATGCATTTGCCATTTAAGACAAAGACAACAGTTTTTCCTGCATATTTCCTGTGTTGAATGAATGTCTCTGTGTGTTCTATTTATGCTGTAGATGTATGTTGTAGGTTCGAATTTGCAGGGAGTTGTTTTATTTTCAAGCTTGAGAGGTCTTTGAGGCTTCACACCAAGAGGGTGTGACCGAACGCTGCGGGTTCCGATAGCCAGTGCATTGAAGCACTTCTAAACTCTGTTGATTCAGACAAAGGCGTGCCACGTGGGCACATGAGCTGAAATCATCAATTCAGGAAAGACCTGAGAGGTTGTTGAACACCTCAGAAGGAAAGGCTGTGTAGAAGAGACATAGTTGCAAACATAAAATCTGTTGGAAGTTCTTTAAAGCTCTGCCAGGTCGGCATTGAGCCAGTGCAAGGAGTGCACAAAGGAAGAACTCTGTTGGGAGTTCGTAAGAAGAAAGAATCACTGAGGATTCTTGAGACTCTGCCAGGAGGGCATTGAGTAAGTTCCAAAGTGCATAGAAGGAACTCTTTGAGTTCAGAGACAGGAGATGAGTCCACTGAAGGGTCTTTGCAGGGTTGCTGAACACCCTGAAACACTCAGCAAGAGGTTTCTTGAGTGAAGGATAGCTAGGAGGGCATACAATTTCTCCATCTGAGGGAGAAGGAAAAAGAACTAAGTTCCTTAAGGTCTGAGTCTCGGAGGAGCTCAGAAGAGATAGAACTTTGTGTGCGTGAAGACTCTGCAGAGGTGCAGAAGTCACATAATCCATCAAGGATTCAAAAGGAGTAAAAATCAGGAGGAGTGGCGTCTTTGAGCACGCAGGTGGGACTAAAGTTGTGGAGCTTTCAAGGAAAAGAAGGAAAAGGCCAAGGCCTTTGAAAATTGGAAATTCTTCCAAGTGTCGGAAGAAAGCGCCAAAGCTCAAGAGGAGTATAGCTGCTGTCGGATCTAATCAGAAGATATCTGGACCATTGAAGGTTTCCACATCCAGGAGGCAGTGCAGGAGGAGAGCGCAAGAGCCGAAGAGATTCTGAGCTTTCTATCTCGCTCAGAATAGCTGACAGCCGTCAGATCTATCGAGAGGAGCTCGAGGTTTAAACCCTCGTGAGTAGAGCAAAAGTCCCGAAGGAGTGTCAATATTGGGATTTCGACGCTTGGAAGTTCGAGGGTCTGGAGGACAAAACGCTGGGCACTCGACCTTAGAAATTGCGAAACTATGAAATATATCTGAGTCGTTCGTCTGCAGGAGGACGTGTGTTGTGGAATCATCCGTTTCAGAGATTTGGGCACCGGGACTCACAGAGGTGAGCATCTTGAATTCGCATCTGGCGAAGTCTCGAAAGGATCGGAGCCATCCATCCGGAGGAGGATAAGTGTCACGAGATCACCCATATCGAGGATTCAGACATTGGAGGTCGGAGAAGGAATTCTTTCAAATTCGTGAGTAGCGAAGTCGCGAAGAGATCAGGACCGTCCATCTGAGGAGGATAGGTGGCAGCGATCGAGGGATCGACGAAGTGCTGAAGGGGTCAAGGATTCGGATCTCGTAAAATTGGAGGTTCGCAAGGTGAGAGGCTAGGAGTTGGGTGATCCAAGTTGCGAGGAGCGAGGACAGCCATTGGATCCAGAG
>SNQJ01S0040260.1:21360-31434 GCA_010110895.2 Picea sitchensis
AGAAGTTAGATCTATTTCTTTCCTGGGATCGTCCTCTTGCAAATAATGCGTCTATGCTCTGTCCTTCCATATTCTTCCATCTCATCTCCTCCGACAACAAGGATGAGAACACTTCATCAAAATTCAAGGTAGTTGTATTACTACCTATGGCCACAACCAGACTATCCCACGAGTCTGGTAAAGAACACAACAAACTGATACATTTATCTTCATCTGAAATTTTAATCTCAACAGATATTAACTGACTTACCATGGTATTGAAGGCGCTCAAATGCTCTGCCACCGAGTCTCCATCTCTCATCCTCAGGTTATACATCTTCTTTCTCAAGAATAGTTTATTCACTAGGGACTTAGATTGATACAACTTCCCCAACTTCCCCAACTTTTCCCATAAATCCTTAGATGTAGCTTCCTTTGACACATTTAGTAATACTAAATCAGAGAGACACAATCGGTTTGTGCTCTTTGCCTTCTGATCAAATTTTTTCCAGTCATATGTTGAAGTTCCTGTAGGTGGAGTACCTATATCTACCACGATCCACTGATCTCTGTCCACCAATAGATCTTCCATATTGAGCTTCCACAACTCAAAAATTTTCCCATTAAACTTCTCGATCTCCATCTTTGAATTTCTTGCCATTTATTTTCACCGAAAATCAATACCACGAATCTCCCACTGTAACAAGTCTTATCACAGTCTCGAGCCAAACCCTTGACCATAAAGGCATCCCCTTGAAGCCAAAAAATCTCTGATACCAAATGTAGATTTTAACCTTGTACAATATCTACTGCAAACAGATATTCAGTAAAAGAACATAAAAGATACAATGGCATATACAAACATTACACAAAGATTTTTCCCTTGGAAACCCAAACCGGGAAAACCAACATATTTTATATTCATTCATTTTGATACATTGTTTACAATACAATATACATATAGGAGCCAACTACATCCAAAACCCTAACCCAATGACCTGGATTAGTTAACAACCCTAATTACTTAGCTGAAAATAGAAAACCATTGGCAAATAAACCATGCGCTGAAAAACCACCTAAAATATGTGACACATTTTTTGAGGCAAAAAAATATGTGACATGTTTTCCTAGGCATAATTTTTTTTCTTGGGGGCACTGCCCTCGAACCCATGCACCCCCCTGCGCACTTGGAACAACACTCATAAACTACTACTCATGCAAAGAATATAACACATACCCAACAACATTGTGATCAATTTTAATCCTATCAACATCAACAACACTAGAAGTGGCCCATTAGGAGTGTTAATATCACTTCTTTCAAGAGATATGGGTGTTGCTGTATATAACCATGACAATGTGATAGTTTTTCAAAATTTTGAGATAGTTTGATAACTCCATGCTAAAGAGACAATGTGCAAAGAATATAACACATACCCAACATAATAGCCTCCCGGTTTCAGGGTCTTTATCCATATACTAAATATCCTCAAGGGGTTCCTTTTGAAACGTCGTAGAAAAAAAGTTATAGAGAAAATGAAAAGGTGTCTCAGATGCAACCGTGAAACCCCAAGACCTTGAGCTATGATACCAAATGTTAAGAACCAAATATCAAAATAGCATAAAGAAAACCTCAAAATAAGTACTGAACGCCTTGACAAAGAGAAAATTTCAGTTAATAAGCCTCTTCGAGGGGGAAACCTGCTTATACACCACATAAATCTCCCAAATACAAGATGATTCCAAATGAAAAGGTCTCCTTGGTATATATACGAGACTAGGAGGTACAATTACAAATAATGGACCCAAGCCAACATAAATAAAATAATATTACTAATGTAATATGCCCCAATTAAGGGGTAATGTGCCACTCTTTAGGGCTTAACAATTAACCAAATACATAAATGATCCAATCAACTGTCGGTTTAGGGATGAGTCTACTGGATCAGAATCAGAGTCTCTCAACTTCCTCAGATCTGTTACCATGGGGGTTGCCATGGATTTGAATTCCATCATCCCAAACTTCTGAAGGATCTTTACAACATACTTTCCTTTTCCTAGGAAGATTTCACCACACTTCTGCCATACTTCTAGTCCCAAAAAATAATGCATGAGACTAAGATCCTTCATATCGAAATCAGAGTCTAACTCCCTCTTACACTGAATAATGAGAGGCTTTGCACCTGTTAGAAACAAATCATCAACATATAGTAGTAGGATCACATGTGCATCATTCACAACCTTGTAATAAATTTTTGGATCAACATAGCTCTTGGAAAATCCAAGTCTCGTCAAGTAACTGTCAATTTGTGCATACCAAGCTCTTGGAGTTTGCTTGAGTCCATACAAGGCATTATTTAATTTGCATACATGGGTTTTTTTCGGGTGTACCTCAAAACCTTGAGGTTTCTCTATGTATACTTCTTCCTCAATTACTCCATTGAGAAAGGTAGTCTTTACATCCATCTAATGTAAACTCCAACCCATGGATGTTGCAAGAGATATAATGGCTCTAATAGAGGTATATATGGAAACTAGAGCAAATGTCTCATCATAGTCTTCTCCCTCCTACTGGGAGAACCCTCTACGAATCTTGCCTTGTATTTATAGATACTCCCATCTACTGCATGCTTTATCTTGTAAGCCCATTTTGAAGTTACTACGGACTTTTTTCAGGTCTAGCCACAATTTCCCATACATCATTTTTCATGATGGATTGATATGTTTCCATCATAGTTTCCTTCCATTCTTTCTTCTTGACTGCTTCTTAAACAATGGAAGGTTCTGCGTTGACAAGACTTGTCATGAGTGTCGCATAACTAGAGAACCTTTTGGGCCTCTTTCTCTCCCTAAAGGTGCCACTGGGAGCTTTATGTCTTTATGCTTCCTGTAAGGTGGATTCTAGCCATGTTGTTCATTTTCTATTCTTGGGTACAACAACTGGTTATACAGGTTCAAGTGGTTGGTTTGGTTCTTCATTGGGATGTTCTGGAGAACATGTACTTTCTTCCTTGGGATCTTCATGTTCCTCTTCATCGTTGGAGTCCATGGAATCTTCTATAGATTTCCTGAAGGAAATATTCTCATCAAAATTCACGTCCCTGCTGATTTCATCCTTCTATTGACCCGAGACATAGATTATGTAAGATTTTGATGTCTCACTATATCCAATGAATATGCCCTTCTTTCCTGAAGGTCCCAACTTCTTCTTTTTGTCCTTCGGAACATGGATATAGATAGGACAACCAAATATTCTTAAGTGTTCCACACTTGGATTCTTTCTGGAGATGTCTTCTTCTGGAGTCATGTTATTTAATATATGATGAGGACTTCTATTTTGAATATATACGACTGTCATAGCTGCTTCTCCCCATAGAAACATGGATAGATTCAGGGCATTCATCATTGCCTTAACATATTCTTCAATGGATTGGTTCTTTCTTTCTGCCACACCATTCTGTTGAGGATTATGTGGGACAATTAGCTCCCTCCTAATCTCGACTACTTTACAAAAGGAAATGAGCTCCTTGGAGGTGTATTTTCCTCCATTATCAGATCTTAGCGTCTTGATATTCTTATTTGTCAAGTTTCCTACTTCAACCTGAATTCTTGGAACTTGCCAAATACTTCATTTTTCGTCTTTAACAGATACATCCAGGTCTTTCTTGAGAAGTCATCGATGGATTCCACATAGTAAAGATAGAATCCTAGAGACTCACTGGAATAGGACTGTTAGTAACATTTCTTGTCCGAAGCACAAGAGCGATCAGGTCTGCAAGTGGCGCGATGAGCGCCGAGCGCAGCTCATAGAGGAAATCCATTTCGGGCTTGAATCAAGCGAGCGAGCAGTCAGATTTCAACGGTCAGGATTTATCCAAAGGAACAGATCAACAATTGGCGGGAAATCGTGGTTAGCGAAGTTGCACCGAGGTTAGCGCAATGGATAGCGCCCATATTGTGTGCAGGGAAAGATAATAGTCGTCCATCCAGAAGACGCGTGGCACGAGATCTAGTCGCGTCGGTGTTTCGGCATTCAGGATTTCGAGGGGTGAGAGTTTCATGTTGTACTACATCTCGAAACCCCGAACCCCGAAAATGATGAAAGCGCTGAAAGTTAGGCCTGCGGTATAACGAAGCATTCTCATCCGTCCAACCAAAGGGACACCTGGCGGCCAATTGAGCCATCTCGGTGTTTCGCCCATCGCGACTCCGAGGTGCAAGGAGCGGCTCCATCATATTCCCGATGCGCGAGGTGCCGGGAGCGTCCAAGACCCGGGCCCACAATATCACCGAGCGAGTTCAAGACCGTCAGATCTAGAGGGACGCGTGGCGCCAGATTAAGCCATCTCGGTGTATCGCTCATCGCAATTTCAAGAAACAGGGATCAACCCCTTCTTATTCGCGAACGCCGAAAGCGCCTTTGAGAGTAAGCACAACGTCACAACCCGTGGTCACTTGGGAAAGAAAAGAGCTGCACGAGAGGGGCCAAAGGCATCGTGTTTGTTCACAGAGGGGATCACCACGATCTCCAGGTGCCATCAGATTCGACCTCGATCTTGGTTTTCGCTTGGATTAAATGAAGGCAAGAAGGGGTGGTTGAAACCTCTCCTCATTCATTAAGTGTGAGGTATGGAGGGTTTGGCAAGCGGTCTGCTCGAGAGGGTCCTGTGTACCCATTTTTCTAGAGAAGCCATGTCGAGTTCTTGACTAGCCGGAGGAGGTCTGCACACGCTAGCTCAACAATTAATGGCTCAGCTACTCCCCTTGCAGGAGCCGCGTGCAGTTAAGGTGGCGTCTGACAAAGGATACCCGTCCGAATTTGGTTGAAGAGACACCAAGCTTTGGATGACTGAACATGCCTCTGTTAGGCGAATTTTTCTGAGTATATAGACTCAGTCTTTGTATTTTGTAATCTATCAATGGTTGAGCAAGGCTCCTGATTGTAGATTTTTGATGAAGCGTTGGTCGCTCTGGTTTATGTATAAGGCATTTGAGACTTCTTACTTTATGGATGTCAACTTCTTTTCCATCTCTTTGTTTACTGTGTTAGAGCAACTCAGAATTGGAGGATCCAGTCGAGTTGTAGCTGTTATAGGATGATGTAGGTTGGATCATTGTAACCATTGCATTGTTTCTAATCGGTTCCTGTGATTTTCTTAGTGCTGAACGACTTGGAATTGAAGGATTCAGTCGAGTCACCCCTCAGCTCCTTGAAGCTTTGGACCAAGAGGATATTGGCTTCTGATTTTTTCATCCTCAAGCCTCTGAAGGCCTGTTGCACGAGTCAGTCTTGCTCGCCCTTCTCACAAGTCTTCCATCTACCACCCTTTCATCCATTTACTGACGGAAGTTGGATCAAGACCTCCCTTGCTTTCTACATACTGGGCCCGATTTCCTGAGTTAAAGCTATATCTTCTTGAGTCTTTACCCATCTGATCACCCCATTAAACAAATCGTGACATAAAAATTATGGGCGTTGGGATCTGCTCCTGCAAGCAATCCAGGAGTGACTTCTGACGCTAACATTTCTGGCACCATTGCCGGGGACAAAGTTGAAAAGTTTCCCCGGGATTGAACGACATTAAGCCTATGATCTTCCTTCACGAATCCCAATGACTCTAGCATATTTTATTTTTGAATATTTAGACCATACACGAAATTTTCCATAGACAAAGGATATTCTATCTCCTTTGTCTTCCAAGCAAGAAATAGATACTAAATTCTTTTTCAAACCACGAACATATCAAACATTGCTAAGATGAACATTGTTACCTGATTCCATTTTGATAGAATCTTTTCCAATTCCCTTGACTGCATAAGAGTTCTTGTATCCAAGTTCCACTTTATGTGATGTTTCCTTTTCCTTTATGATTGAGATATTTTCACGATCACTTGTCATATGTCTTGAAGCTCCACTATTGATCAACCACATGTCATCTTCAAAATATCCCGTAAGAGCTGAGTAGTAGAAGAAATATGTTTCTTCATGCTTGGATTTGTTTGAAGGTTCTTCATCATTGAAAACTGACACATGGTGTGTTTCCTTTCTCTTCTTTTCTAGTTTAGGACACTTCTTTTTGTAGTGGCCATATTCATGGCATCCAAAACATTGTACCTTTGACATATCTTTCTTATGATTGGATTTATTTCTTGAGCCAAATATTTTCTTACCTCCATGTCTCTTGAACTTTGTTGCATAGGCTTGAGCATCCTCTTCCTTTTGAGATATTCCCATTGGGTTTATACTTGTTTCTTCTTGTGCTCAACAGGTCCAAATTTCTTCCAGTGTTGGAAACTCCTTTCTTGTGTTCATGCTTGAATCAAATGCATCCCATGATCTAGAAAGACCATTAAGTGCTATATTCACAATTTCCTTTTTTGGAATAGCTTCTTCAATAGCTTGTAGTTGATCTCTAAATTAATAAATCCTCACAAAGTATGAGGCTAAAATTTCATCCTTAGTCATCTTTGTGTCATGAAGCTCATTCTTCAGACTCATCACTTGTCCAATATTTCTGACTGCAAAAATGTTAGTTAGGGCATCACACATCTTCTTGGATGAGTCAAGATTGGATATGTAGGGTATGAAGTGATCTTTGACAGAGTCCACAATGATACTCATAGCATTGATTCCATTGTCCTTGAACTTCTCCATTGCTGCAACATTATGATGTTCTTTCTCTTTTCGTGCTTCAAACTGTGGTTCCACAATCTTTCCCTTTACGATATCTAGAACTTTGTTATTGGAAAGGATGAGGTCAATCCTTGTCTTCCATGCTCTAAATTTTGAAGCTCCTTCTATATTGTTCTTTGACTTCATGGAATAAGTCATGAATCCCTTTGAATTTGACTTTGACCCAAAAATTCAACCTTGATGTTTTTGCTAGCTGAAGATACCAAGAGGTGCGCTAGGATAAGGCACACTAGAATGTCCAAGAATTATTTAAAATTTTTTCACTTGAAGTGCCCAAAGAGTTAGATTAGGGTTTGCTACAACTACAAAATCAAAAACCCTAGTTTCATTTGCAATTGGTGCCACAACGAGCTTGACAAGGAAATTTTGATCTACCTTCCAATGGTTAGAATTTTTTGAAGGTAGTGTGGGCCTATAACATGTTAAAATATTTGATGTGATCGTTTAACCATAGACAATATCACAATATTGTCACCCAACCATAGGCACACAACCACCCTCGATCCCCTTAACCTTTGATAGATAGAATAATTCTGGAAGCAACACTACAACCAACAGATAACCAAGATATCACACCTTTCTCCAAAGATAGCGCACCAGACAAAAATTCCCAAACCATAGACCAAAACCGATACCCAACTGCAGTTGTTGCAGTTGCACTCCTCCTCTAGACTTGCACACTTCTTATCTTTAGTGAGAGTGTGTGTGTGTGTCCAAATGAGCTTAAGCGACCTCTATTTATAGTGCTCCTTGTTAATTGTCTAGGTTTAATTCTCCTCTTAGAGGGTAATACTTTATTATTATTCATTTTATTGAGCTGACTAGTCTTCTAGGGTTCTCACACATTCATTTAGGGTGTCTATGCCTTCGATAATATTCTATTCTAGTCAGATGTTACACATGGAGGTCAATACCCCCCGCAACTACCATAATATCAACACACCAAACCACTTTATTAATGGTTGAAACATACAAGAAACCACATCAGAATTTATAACAACAACTGCCAAGGAATTTTTCAGTGTATTGGGTTTGTTCTCTATGTGTTTGAAAAAATACGTCAACCAGAAACACAACTAAAAAGATAAAACAATCACTAGGGAAATAAATTAGATTGTGTATGAAAAGATGGAAAAGAGCATATGCATGAAATTTCAAGGAGGCTAACAACAATTAAAAACATGCCTTACTATGACCATGAGTATCTAGCATTGGGTGAGGAGATATGTGCAACTTTTCCCTATAAAGGCTATTTCACCTCAAGTATAGATTATGGCCCAAGAATTTGGACGAGGATTTCTTTAAAGGAATAGGGTAGAAATTGAATAGAGATGAGCATGAAGGACAGGTGGAGGAGCATGCATCTAGCCATGTGGAGGAGGTGCACATGGAGGAAAACAAAACAACAACCTATGATACACAATTAGACCTAATCGATGAGGTCAATGACACAAGTGTTTTGGGTGGGAAATATGAGGATGAAACATCTTGTCCTACTTATGATGACTATGAGAAAATGTTATAATTAGCCGATGTTAAGGATTCAAGATCTCTCCCTGTGTATGATGCTTATGATGAGGGAGTTTTAAGCATAATAAAACCTACACATGATGAGGATTCATCACCATATTCCCTTTATGACATGTATGGTGATGCAATGATCCAGAATTGGATCCAGAAGCCTGACAGGGCTAAAAAAGGCTCAAAAATGAAAGTGCTCGGAATTCGACGAAACCAACGTCATTGCGTCCAACTCATCTTCCTGATTCTGGCCATATATTTACTTCGTCAAATGGGCTTCGTATGCGAAAGATATCACATTCTGTCTGAAAACCCAAACAGGCAAAAAAAAGTGGATGACTGTACAGTCCGTACAATCCCACGTGGCAGGATCACTGTACAGGCTGTACGTTCATACAACTTATGTGGTAGCTTCTGGTGAAGACACGTGGTAGGTGACAGGGAGTACGACAGGTACAGTTGGATCAATCAGAGGGTGACATGTGTCACCACCGTAAGGGTGACACGTGGCACAGGCTGACGTGGCAAGGCTGACAGGGCAGTGACATGGAAAACACGTGGCACAGGCTGGCAGGTGGCAGGGTATGTGGCAGAAACATGGACCATTCGGTGCTCGACAAGTGGCAGAGTCTGATTGGTTGGAGAGGTGCCACGTGGCCCAGTCATGGGCTGCCACGTGGCACCCTTTGGTTGGCTTGTTCGGGTTATGCAAAATTATGGGTTCACCACCGGAATCGAACCCCTGACCTCCACTATGCTACGGACTGGAAGGACTGGGCTAACCACCCGGGCCACTGTTATTTCTTAACATGTATATGGCAATTAAATTATTTAAATTAAAACAAGGTTCTAGTCGGGGGTGGAAAGGGCTGGGGCCTAGCCCCAGCCCGCGGATGTGTTGACTCCCATACGACCCAACACTTCGTGGATAAGAGTCAGACCTTGGTTCTTGGGTGGTTGCACATGACCATAACCTATTCCGAACAGGGCATGCACGGGTAAGTTTGTTAGCCCCGGTCCCATGCCTACGCTGAAGATCAGGAGCCGAAGACCAGGAGCCGAAGACCAGGAGCCAGGAGCGTACAGAAGGAGCACCTGGCCACAAGGACACTCCCCCATATGACCAGGAGCGCGTGCCAAAAGGGGTTGCGCCCAAATTTATATGAAAAATGTTTTTTTTGTTATAATGTTTTGATTTTAATTGATTTTATGCCTGTTAATGGAGGATTTTATCTATTTTTGGGAGATATTGGACATTTTTGGAGCCCAAATTTTGGGACGGAGTTGGGGATGGATAACCAAATTCAGATATATATAAACCAGGCCTGTTTGAGGCCATGGAAGGACAATCAAAGTAGATTTATGCTGAAGGGAAGCCAAGCCAAAGCCATTTTTATGCAGGGAAGCTATTGAGGAGCAGATGCTTGCGGGCCATTTCTGGGAGCTCCAGACATCCATTTTGCGTGCTGTTTTCTTTGCTGGGTTCTAGAGATCCGAAAGAACATGACCAGATCATTCTTGTAGCCAATTGGCACTACTGATATGTACTTTTGAGCTCTTGAACAGAAATAAAGAAGCCTCCCCCACAGAGACAAAGGCCCAGAGACGTAGGCAACATTGTGCCGAACTCCGTTATCAATTATCGTGTTATGGTTTGCTGTTTATTACTTCATTTCAGATATGCATATGTGTATATGGCTGTCATAATTCCTCTCTTTTCCTCATTCTTTCATTAAGCTTCTTAAAAGGGTTAATTAACACATGCAATTAAAAACTCAACCATAGTCATTAAAAGATCCTACGGATCAAGTGGTATCAGAACTAGTTGACATTTGGATTTGAGTTTTGCATGTTAACCAGGGAAAAGCTACAGCGTGGTG
>SNQJ01S0040260.1:48703-61169 GCA_010110895.2 Picea sitchensis
TTTGGGCTCCAAAAATGCCCAATATCTCCCAAAAATGGAGAAAATTCATTAAAATCAGGCATAATATCTTTTAAAAATCCAAACTATACAACAAAAACCCAAAATTGTATAAAATTAGGGCACAACCCCCAAACTTTCACTGACTCCTGGTTCTTTGGCGCACTGGCATAGGCCCACGGGCTAGTAGTTATAACCGCGGGCCCTTTTCGTTTGGTCTCAGTGTTGGTCTTATGACGGAGGGTATATGACCGGGCTGTTAACAAATACCCGCGCTCTATTTGGAGTATGGTCCCGGGTCACATGGGACCGCCCGAGGACCAAGGGCCAGGCCCTATCCACCAACTTTTCCATGTTGTGGTCATGTGGTATTGCATTGAACCGTGGGCTGGTCATATCCGCAACACCCCTGCTCGTGGTCGTGGTCGTATGTTGAACCGTGCCGAGGGTTGGGGCTAAGCCTCGACCCTTTCCCCCTCCCATAATACTTTATTCAAACATAAATATTATTTGTGCTGTATACATAATAATAACTACCTGTGGGGCAGGCGGTTAGCCCGGTCCTGCCAGTCCACAGCCCGGAGGAAGGTCGGGGGTTCAACCCCGGTGAACCCATATGAATTTTGCACAAAACTTGAACCAACCATAGGGTGCCATGTGGTGGCCCATGAATGGGCCACATGGAACCTCAACAACCAATAGAATTCTGCCACACGTCAATCACTTAATGGTCCACATGTATGCCACGTACCCTGTCCAGTCACTACCCTGTCATCTGCTGACGTCATCCCGTGCCACGTGTCACCCTTATAGTGGTGACACATGTCACCCATATATTGGTCCAGTTGTATGCCCATATGCCACATCATCCTTCCTCGTGTCATCTTTAGGAGATGCCATGTCATCTGTACGGACTGTATAGTCATCCCCTTTTTTTTTGCCTGTTTGGGTTTTCGGACAGAACACGATATATTTCGCATATGGAGCCTGTTTGATGAAGTCAATATATGGACGGAATCAGGAAGATGAGCCAGATGCAATCGTGCTAGTTTCGTCGGATTCCAAGCACTTTCATTTTTGAGCCTTTTTAAGCCCTGCCAGGCTTCTAGATCTGATTCTAGATCATTTGCAAACCCACAAACATGTAATTCTACTTAGTAAATTTTCATGAATCCAACACTTAGTCATTTTTATGTGTTGTGAGATTCCCATTGTGGGTGACCAATCCATCCCTTTCTTGCAAAATTTGCTTGTGTCCCACAACCTGAAATCGCGCAACACTCAGAATGAACTTCCTACTTATGTGTCCTCCAAAATGCATTCTTTACCTTTTATAATTAACCAATTTTCTTGATTGTATATGTGGGGAAACCTTCCTCTCCATTACCTTTTTCCCTCATGCTCGTGTCCCACAACCTATTCACACCCAAAGTTTTGGGTAAATATCACACGTGCGCATAAATGAAGTTGTGTGAACTCATTATAGTTTTGCATGTGCTCAAGCAGATGTGCGAGGATTGATAAGAAGCACACTTGCTAGATCAAGTTTTATTAATGTGAATCATTTCCATTTTTTCCTATGCGTTTCGGTTTGAATTTTGTGATGCATGCCAGAAATAAAGAAGACACCACATGCACACTGAAATAAATAAAGAACGTTTGAGAAATCTCCCTGAATGATTACTAAAAGCAATATGAGGGATTGTGGGACAACAAGAGGATGAGATGGAAAGGTAGTTGATATTGAAATGACTCCAAAGAGGCAACATGGAATGGATGCGGGTGATATAAGTATGTGGGACTAGTAGTCAATAGAGTGAGTGGAGCATAATTGAGAATGATTTAGCACCAATGCAGAGAAGGATATTAAAGGAAGCAAGGAAAACAAAGAAAGGGTTCATTGGTTCATTGGTTGATGTTGTTGTTTTTCATGAATTTCCTTGAGCTCACTCTGATTCTATGTTTTGTAATGTCTCTAGTTGTAAGTATGCATCTGTCATATATGTAGAGTCTCAAAGGATTGACATGGTGCAATGTATTGTAATTATGGGAGATTGTCTAAGGAAAAGTATGACTATGTTCCTGTCAAGGAATGAATTGTTTAATGTCTATGTGTATTTAATGGAAGGATGATAATAAATCTACAATGATTATGATCGATTTATGTTACTTGTGTATCGATTGATTGTGTTTTCTTTTCATGTCTCTTATTAATTTTTAAAGTAACTAGTGATGGATTGTATAAATGTCAACCCAAATGGATACATATGCGTTTATTCCTTCATCCCTGACACAAGACTAGATGGTCTCTATGATCCCCATAGCGTCTCGGGTGAGACCTTATTTATCCTTGGTTGAAGATTGATATATCGATGCTTTGTAGTTTTTGTTGGTCAATTATGGATGAACCATGGGTCTTAACCCACTAGCATTAAGAAGGACGTGAAAAAGCGTGAAATGGACCAAAAAATGGTTCTATTTTAGATACCTAAAGGTTTTGTTTTAAGTGATGAAGGTAGATAATGAGGTGGTATCCATCTGTTTTGAGAAATATTACCTTGCAGACAGGGTAAGCTCCCCTTTGGACCAAGACTCCTATCCAAATGTTGTGAGAAATATTACGTTGCAGACATGCTAAGCTCCCCTTTGGACCAATACTCCTATATATATTCCAAAGATAAAAGAGAACAAGTGGTTAATACTTTCCCTATATATCTAACTCAATCAAGTAAACAAGAGAGAGAGGAAGCATGTGGCGTACCTTGTTGCAATGTTCGTACTCGCTGCTCCAATCCTTGTGATTGATCTACAATATCCTCAACACAAATGAAATACTACAAATACTAGAAAAGGAACTCTTCTTCCTACTCTATATGATTAGATAAAGAAAATCTATCTATGAAGACCAAAACGACAATAGACAAGCAAATGTGGAACACATGAACTTGAAGAGAATATGCCAAGTTGATATTAATTGGAAATCCAAATAAGGCACTTACAAATAATGATTGATGATGGATTCACTTCTCCAAGATATACTCATCCATCCCTTGCATGAATCTTGGCACCAAAATGTTGATGCTTCCTCCAGAATCAAAGGTTTGATACCTGAATTGTTCTCGCCTTCACCTTGGAAAATACCTTCAATATATAGGATTGAGAGGCACAAACACCATGAGAAAACGAAGGATATGGTTGAGGATATGGATCCTTAAGGTTGGTATCATATCTTAAAATAAATCCATAGCATATGGTTCTAAGAAAACCAACCTCATCCCAAGAGATCTGACCCTTAGAAAGAGGTGGAGGATCCCATGATTCCCTCTAACAAGACTAGCGCTCTACCAGAGTTGAACACATGGAGCCATAATATAAATTGGTGCTCCCCTAACATGTAAATGGGGTGCCATTCCATGAAGTGGCACTCTCCCACCATGTTCAGGGGGTGCCTCCCTTCATAAATGCCCCAAAAATGGTCAATTTGCCAAGAAAAAGGTGTGTTTTTGGGCTTGAAATGATGGGTTTCTTCCTCCAATATGACTTAGGGGTCATGGAAAATGTCTTTCATGGTTTACATGGTTTTTGACACTTATAAAAGTGAATGTGACACTTGTAAAGGTGCATACGAAACTTGCAATAGTGCATGCGACACTTAACAAGGTGTATATGTCACTTTGTGATACTTGTGACACATAGTGTGTGAAACTCAAGTGTGAAATTTTGATGTGTAATAGATGCCCCATAAAGTGTGAGGTCAGAAGAGAAACTGAGGGTTGAAACACTTTACAAATTTTTCAATGCAAGGGGGTTGGAGTAGGAGAACCTAGCAGAAGCTGCAAACAATCATTGTTCCATTTCTTGGGTAGGCATACCTATGCTCGAAATATGAGATGACTCAAAGCATGGTTGTTGACCAACACATTGCGGATCCAGGAGAATACTGACCAAGGATATGGCCACCATAGATACAATGGTGATCCAGACCTCCATGATATGAATTGATCTTATCCATGAAAAATACATAGTGGATATACGAGATGACAAAACATAGCCATGAATCAATACAATGTGGATCTATATGACAATACATATATCAGTAAGATTTCCAACATGGTGATTGTACTAAAATATTTTACATGCTTAAATTATCTCCATCACAGCCTAAGAAAATCACATAACAGAGTGAGCGTCCAACCTAGGGTCTTCCTCCTGATCCAGATGTGGTACAAATATAGCCATGTGAATAGATGATTTGATGTTGAACATGGTAGAAACCACTTGATTGTCGTTCATTGATATATACCATTAACAAGCACGAGTGAAATAACCAATGATGACAATGAATCCCAAGGTACCCTAGTACATTCCAGTGAATCTGAATAAATGAAATGAGGTTGAACATTCATGGAATCATCTGATCATAGGTCAATGATGTAAACCTATTGCTGAAAGTGAGGAGGCATGCAGGTCCCAAGGTACTAACTGGTTTCCAATTTTAATTCCTGAATAATGTGCTAAATTTGACTGGAAAAGACTCGTCGAAGGAGGTCCATGATGTTTCCCCCATCATAGACAAGAAATTGACACATGAAAGTGATGTAACATGGTGGATTGAATGAGTATGGACTGACACAGGAAATGGAAATCGATAATACTACAAATGGATGGTAATAATATAGGAAATGTGAAACTTCCCTTGAACATGATGAAGAACGAAAAGTGACTTGGAAGCATTGACTCGATGAGTACCAAGAACATAATGTGAGTATCAACAATCTTCGTATTATCCTTCTCATTAGAATATTTCTTGGATTTACCCTTATTTTTCTTCTTACCTCCTAGTTGCTGAGATGAAGTGGATTGGACCTCATTCACCTCAGAAGTTTGATCAGGAGAAGAAGTAGTTGTGGTGTTTGAAATGAAACCTAGTTCTGGGGCATGTATTGATGGATTGTTCGATGGACAAGGAGCATGAGAGATCATATCATAAAGTGTGTCGGAATTGGAGTATACTAAATCAAAATAATATGCATGGATGATAACCTTCTCCTCAATAACAATGTTTCCCATAGAAACATCGCGAGTGATGGGAGGTAAGAGTGACTTTGTAAACCAATCCGCGAGGAGTTGGTTCATAATTGGAGCTTTAATCAACTGTATTTGTCATCTCCACTCATGAATATGATTAGATATGTGGGTGGAAGAGGATTTTTAGAGTGAGGTAAAAGTTTATGTACCAGTATCATACAATATAGGAAACTAAAAATGTGTCAAGAAATCCATGGGAAGATAAGTAAAGTTGACAAAGGAGTTACATGGAAACTAAATATACTATTTCATTGTTGCACCTGTAAGTGTTCTCTGAAAAAGTCTAAGACTGATGGAATCGTCCATCAAATAATTGGAAGAGCACCATAAATGGCAAGTCATAACATGATTGTTAGGATATTCCCCAGTTTTTTTATCGAATTTCAGGATGTTGGATGGTAATTTGGTAGGGATGGCAGAACAAAATAGGGCATGTTGAATGGGATCATTGGTCAAAGGTGACAGATCTGGCAGATCTAACGTAGCCAAGAATGGAATATTTTGGTTGGCATGTGGATACTATTGGTAACCATATTGCATGGGAACACAAGTAGGACCATATCTAGTAGGACCCTTGAAAAACTAGAGGGTCATCCCATATATGGTGGCTTCCCAAGTTGTCCACCTATGTAAGGTGGTTGTCATGTTTGTCCACCCATGTAAGGTGGTTGTCCTATTTTTCCACCCATGTACTATGATGGAAATCCTACAAACTGATATTGACCTAATGGTCCCCCCATTTATTCTGATTGAAGGGACCGTTGCATCGTATTCATGGGGTTTACAGATTGATAGGGAAAATTTCCATGTTGAGGACTTCCCAACGTATAGGATTGGCCCCAAAATGGGTTAGCAACTCCTGGAAATGGTTGTCGACAATATAGGATGGTGGTAGTAGGGATAGAAGGACTTTCAAGAGTTGCTTTCCCGTAGGCTTTTTGATGTTGCAACCATGTAGGTTTACCCCTAGTACAAATTTTCCCTACGACTGAAGGTTTCCCCCCAGCTGAAGGTTGGCCTCCTATTGAATATTGACCTCCAATGTAGGGTGTACTAATATGTGATGTATGATATGGAGGATGAGTAGCTTGTGTAATTGTGGTTGTGTGAAAAAATTGACTACTGGCCACCTGACCAATGGAACGACCAAGTAAGGCACTTGGTGTGTGCATGTCTGGAAATAGTGAAGCAGGAATATTACCTGACCCATGTGAAAAAGGATATGTATGTGAAACTGGTTGATTTAGGGTTTCCTAGGTCACTGATGTTTCTAGTAAATAAGAACCACCAACAATATTAACTACAGGAGTTGTGGAAAAATATGAGTTCCCAAGTCCTGCAGGAAAACCAAAAGATGATGGGTTCTCGCCAAAAGATTATGTAGTAGTGGAACTGGGCAGTAATATGTATGAAGAATAGGCATAAAATTATCTTGTAGATGGTGGATTAGTGAGTGGTTGGTTGAGTGGATTAGTAAAAATTGGATTCACGTAAGATGCAAGGATTTCATTGAAGGTTGTGACTGGCTCTTCAATGTGATGACCACTTCTAGGACCTATGCTACTGGTCTGAGAAGTGTGATCTGTGATCATTCCTTTGTAAGAAAAGTTGTGTTGAGGTTCCTGAATGTCAGGTTCCATACCTTTTATACTATGAAATATCTGATCCTAAGGTCGACTACGAAATTCAAAGAAACACACTCCTAATAAATCAATCAACCAAATAATAGAAGGCTCAAGTATCTTTCGAAGACGGGATATCATTCTGCCAACGAAGAAATGAGAAGAAGTTACCTTGACCTCCACGTAATAGCCATGATCGGTGCTAGAAACCCTCGCTTTTGTAAGATCACCCTCCAAGGGTATTGAGAGTGTGATACGACATCTGCCCCAGGTACCATGGGAATCCCCCCACAATCGCCTATGTAGATACCTAGAAAATGCCACTAAGGTTACGAACTCCCAGTCAACCTTTGGGTAGGTACAATCGATAGTCGACACTGAACATATGGGCATGATATCAAATTCTGATATTCTTCCTAGAACGGATTTGAGGTTCATGAAGTACCGAGATAGAATGAGTAAGTGACACTTCAAGAAGAGCCCCCAATGTACTCTTTTTCTACTATGATTGGTCAAGCTTTGGAGGGGTAATCTCTAGTTCTCTTCCGCATGCGATCTTGTCTTCATCCCCTGTGTGAGATGGGGTTCCCGAATATTTGTATATGAAAGTTGGATTTGTTCACTCTTTAGTTATCTACAGTCTGTTTAGTAGTCTTGGATAATTTACTCACTTTTCCTAGCCCAAAGACCCTAATCATGTGCTATTGTTGGTGTTCTTAAACCAAAAAATGTTCTAGTTGATTTTCTTAGCATGTGGTTTATTTTAATGGATTTTACTCATAGGGTACATGGAGATGAAATTGATGATGTGTGAGACTCGACTCCAATAGAATGCAAAATAATGATATGCAATTCATTCTTTTTTATGAATTCTATGTATGTGAAGGAGAAGGGTTTAATTTGTCTTAACATAAGAAATCACTCAAAACTATGAAACTTTCAATTTCTAGGATCAAGATGATGCCAAACTACCAAGGAAATGTTTCCAAAAACTGAAATGCACATGCAAAACTATATTTTTTTTCAAACATATACCAGGACAAATTTCCTGAAGAATGCAAAAATTTCTCTGTTCGATTATGTTCGACACAATCAAATACAAGGAAAAAAATCAATCAAACAAAGAACACTAAAAAATAATGAGAATTGAAATAAAATAAATGTGAGATAACTCGTTCAATCAAGGACTCAAAGATGCAAACGCAAAAGAAGACAAACATTCATGAAACTCCTCAATAAATGAACAGTAAATAATAACAATCAAGGATGGTTTGTGGTAAATGAGAGAGTCTTAATCATCGATAAAAGTGAGATGTTTCAATGAAGACAAAAAGGCTCAAAACCAGGAAACCTTTGCAAACCCTAGTTGATGAAAACTCCTAAACAATCAAGTAATCTGAAATCTTTATGAGACGAAGATTAATCAATTGAAAGGAAGGATAAACCAAGGGATGTTGTTAACCCAAGGGGATCAAAACTAGGAGAATTTCAAAAAACTCAAAAAAGAAACATAAATGAGTGATAAATGTCAAATTCTCAAGAAGATAAAGTCAAAGGCAATACAAGAGTCTCTAGGGTAAAAACCTCTCAAAATCGGACTGAGAAAATCCTAAAAAGGAGACTAGCGTCCATGTTCTCAAAGAGAAAAAGTTCCATTGTGCCATCTATCAGGTTAGAAGATCACCAATCAACTAATGGCACCCTGGTATGAACTGCAAGGGAGTGCTAGTTTCTAAAAAATTCAAAAATGACTTCTAACAACTAAACATCAAGAAAGACTCAATCAATGGCTCTATAAACTCTTCAATGAGGAATATGGAAAGGGAAATAGATAAAAAATAATCATCAAACAATAAATATCTAATCACAAGAAAGGGATTCAAGATGAAAAAGAGGAAAAACTAGTCAAATTTGTTCCCTAGTGGAGTAGCCATTTTTCATTTGTGAGAAATCTTACCCTGTGGATAGGCTAAGCTCCCCTTTGGACCAAGACTCGTATCTTTGGTCCAATGAAAGAAGATAATAAGTGGTTACTAATTTCCCTATATATCTAACTCAATCAATCAAGAAAGCGAGAGAGGAAGGATGCAACGTACCTTGCTTCGATGTTCATCCTCATTTATCTAATCCTTGGGCTTGATATCCAAGCTCCTCAATTCAATTGAAATCCTATAAATACTAGAAAAGGAACTCTTGTTCCTACTCTATATGATTAGATAAATAAAATCTATCTATGAAGAACTATATTAATTGGAAATCCAAAGAAGGCACTTACAAGTGTGATTGACGATGCAGTCACTTCTCCAAGCTCTCCTCATCCATCCCTTGCATGAATCTTGACACCAAAATGTTGATGCTTCCTCTAGAATCAAAGGTTTGATACCTGAATTGTTCCCCCATTCACTTTGGAAATACCTTCAATATATAGGCTTGAGAAGAGCAACCACCATGAGCATATGGTTGAAGATATGACTCCTTAATGTTTGGATCAGATCCTTATATGAAGCCATAGCATAAGGGTCGAACACAACCAACCTCATCCCAAGAGATATGACCCTTAGAAAGAGGTGGAGGATCCCATGATTCCCTCTAACAAGATTGGTTCTCCCACAGAGTTGAACAAATGGTGCCATCCTATAAAGTGGTGCTTCCCTAACATGTAAATGGGGCACCATTCCATGAAGTGGCACTCCCCCAACATGGCCATGGGGCACCACCTTTCATAAATGCCCCCAAAATGGTCAATTTTCCAAGAAAAAGGTGTGATTTTTGCCTTGAAATGATGGGTTTATTCCTCTAATATGACTTAGGGGTCATGGAAAATGCCTTTCATGGTGTCAAGGGGTTGTGACACTTAGCAAAGAAAATGAGACACTTGGTAAGTTGAATATGACACTTGCAATAGTGCATGCGACACTTAACAAGGAGCATGTGCCACTTTGCAACACTTGCAAAACTTATGGTACGAAACTCAAGTGTGACATTTTGATGTCTAAGACCATATCAAGAGGAAATTGAGGATTGGTTGACTATGAAGGAAGATGATTTTACTTGGTTGGAAAATCAAGGTATGAAGGTTAATGTGAAGTGATGGAAAGATAAGTATCTCTACACTGACATGAATGAATTTTTCTTTGTTGAATTTCCCTGTCTATTGTATGGATGGTTGAAAAGGAATACTTCTACTAATACTTCTTTGAGGCCTCTAGAACTAGTAGTTTGGGATGAAGCCACAGTGTATAGGATGAAGGAATTGGATAATAAGTGTATGTGATCAATTGACTTTTGGTTTTCTCAAGTGAATGGAGGGTACATAATTGAATTTGTTGTTGAGTACATTGATTCTTTTAATGAGGCTGAAATCAAGTTCACAAAAGGTCGTAGGAAAAGGTTGTTGGAAGAAATCCCACTCTAGATAAATATGTTGTTCATGGAGAAGGGTTTGATGCACATGGATCCTAACAGGATGGATGAGTAGACTCCCCTAGCACTAGGGGGATGAGAAGAGAGGGGAAAAGGGAGAGAGAAGATGGATCCATTGAGGATGATATATAAGTTGTTGATATGAGGTGTGGAATAGGATGGACCTGGAAGAATGGATGAGAGAGAGATTCAAAATATACATAAGAAGAGTTGAGTCAAGGAGGAAATTGGAAAAAATAAGTGGAAGGAAGGTAGCAAGGGGAGCACAATAAAGGGTTAGGCCCAGGATGAAGAGGAAGGATACCACACTAGGAGGAAGTGCATAAGAGTGTGGTGTGCCAGAGAGGATAACTAGCTCAGACGCAGACCCTATCGGCCCTCGGGTCGGTAGTCCGCTACAGGATCTCTCTACTTCCTGCCCTTGAGTCGGATTGACTCTTCGATTCCTCTTCAGGGAATCCAACACACACAAAATGATTCTTCCTCACAGGTCCTTACGAATTGAGCTCACGCGATCGAACACGAAGCCTCAATTCCAGCCTTCTTTTGATGAAACGATGTGGTCATGTTTCTCGCGATTTTCGGAACCTCAGAGTTCGCGACTTCGCAACTTCTCCTCCCGAATCTTCAACTCTTCACCTTTCGAGACCCGAACTTCCAATGTGCCTAAGCACTTGTCACAACTCACCACTCGTGAGTTCGTGAGTCAAAACTCCCAAATCTTGTTTTCAAATATCACGATACCTGAAATGCCGATACGGGCATGCTCCTTCTCTTATCAGTGCCCTTCACGCGTGACCACTGGCTAGGCCTAACTCTAGCACTTTTCTCTTCTTCTCGCTTCGTGAGTTTCGATGTCGAACTCTTGGCTCTTGTCTTGAGAATCCTTGAGACACGAGAGGTCAACGGGGTATTGACTTCTTTCAACATATGACATGTGTCCACCCGTCTCTTCCACGGGCCCACCTCGGACTTTGTAATTTTACAAATCCAAATGTCGAAGCTTCGGTACTTCGACCCACGAATTCTCGAAATGAACTTTTAGGGGTAGATCCAATGGTCCACGTTGATCTTGATCAACAACTCTAGTTTCCCTTGGGCTTGTGCTTCAGAATAGTGGCCACCGTAATCTACCCGCTTGTCTACGAGATCTGACGGCTTGCAGGACTTCATGAACTCTCCACGGAGAATTACGACCGTTCATCTCTTCCTTCTTGACGATTCCTACGAATTTGAACAAGTTCCTCTTTGCGAAACTTACCCACCTGCAATGCAAACTTGCTACACCTCCTATCAACACTTGAAGGCACTAACCCTCCTGAGCTTACTTGAAAATATCCAAGTCCTTTTGGGAAAATTCCTGCGTGCACCCCTTGCGGAAACCCTTCAATACTTCCAAATATTGAACCTCTTCGACTCTGTGCACTCCCTGTGACAGTAGTCCTTCAACAATTTCTCAGGTTCCAAACTCTGAGACTTTACTCAGCCTACGCACACCTTGCATGGCTCCTGTGCTCAACTTGCACGTCTTTGAGAATGAGAGCAACGTTAACCCTCCTGAGATTTTAGAGATAAAACTTCGAACTCTTGTCAATGCACTCCTTGCAGACAACTTCACTGCACTCCTTGCAAGAACTCTTGCTCAGATAGAGAAACAATTGAAACTCATTCCTTACTCTCTCTCAGACTTCAAACAAAAAGCATGAAATCATATACACAGCATATAAAGCAAATGTATAATAGAAAGTAAACATCCATGAGCATAACATTCAACATGCATACACAGAGAACAAATACGACACCATGAATTTGAATCGAAGCTCTTTCTATTAATTAAAATCTCTATACATGGGTGTTTTCAACTACAACTCTCTCTTATTTCTTCTCTATGCTCTATTCTCTCATCTTGACAACAATCATCTTACAACTATACAATGAGGGTGTCTATATTCCGTTTCCCTCTTGCGCTCTAAACTGTCTAATCTAAGCATTAAATTCTATCTACCTACATTCATTACACATAAAGGCTCCTATCTACTATGGATGAGAGCGGATCACTCAAGGTCCTTTTAAAATAATACAAACATGCCTCCACTTAATGACTTCATTAATATTTCAAAACATTTTCAAAAAATGTGCTCGGTGCTTTTCCAACTATCTCTTATCTTCGCGCTGTCTCGCTACTGGCTATGCTTTCACTCCCTTGCGATGATCCTACATCAAGAACATATGAGGATAGTGTTAATGTTTATGCCATTATTATAGTTCTTTGCATTTCAATAGATAAGAGCATCATAAGAACAAGATCACTGAGAAATACACATTCACAAGAGACA
>SNQJ01S0040260.1:66276-100858 GCA_010110895.2 Picea sitchensis
AACATTTATCCTGGGAAACCCTCTAGGGGAAGAAAACCCAACAAAAACTTCCTTATCATAAATATCTTATACAATGTTCAAGAGATAACTCAAACCAATACAGATAGTCCTCCCCAAGAGATGTGCCAATCTTCTCCCTCTCTCCAATTGGTAATTACAACTTGCCTCATAAGAGAATGAGCAAGTGAGTTATGTGTTTGAAGTGAGGCACTAGCCTCTTATTTATATAAGACTGGCACGTGTGAAAGGTCACAACTGGCAGGGCTGACCTCTCACTCTAGGTGGGTAAACCCACCTTTAATTAATTCTGGGTCTTCCATAATAATTGCTAGGGCTGACTTCTTATTCTGCCCTTTATAATTGTCTGATGACCAATCTGCAAAAGGGGATTTGGTCCTTATACAATTACTGACATGATTAATCCACAATGGGGATCAATCCAATAACAATAATAATAATAATGACATGATTAATCCTCAATGGGGATTTAATCCAATAATAATAAGAATGCTCTTCGCAGTTACATTATTTCAATAGATAGGCCTATGAAGAGGCATGGCATTGAGAGTAGGGTATCTTGTGAAGATACTGGTAGTAGTAGGAGTAGGGTCCTTGAAAATGAGGTTTGAACCCCTTGGATTTTTTGGAGTGCCACATATTCAGAGGAAGATGAGGTGTGGATTAGAGGTGTAGAAGTAGGAGAGGAAGATGGAGGATCCTCTAGTAGTGGGGGAGATGTGTTAGTGATCCTAGATGGTATTACGCTACTTCATGTAGGAAATTCTCTAGGTTACCTCACAAGAAACATTAGTATAACATGGATTTACCCCTCTTTGAACCACCCCCCTTGCACATTTGTAACTAAGAAGATTAAACATTAGACAATGAAGTAATTGGAGTATGAGAAAGAGTAGAATAAATAAGATAAGTGACGATTGAAGAAGAATATGAATTCATTGATAATTCACGAGTAAGAGTATCGATATTGAGATATCCAACACCCAGTAGTCAAGTAAGAGGATAGATTCTAGGATTGAAGATGGAAAATAAAGATAGTACACTAAGGTTACCCATATTCCATGGGACGGGTAGATGTGATGTAGAGTAGAACTGGTTCACATGTGAATCGATATGGTATGTGAAGAGGATCATTGAATAGGCAATGAATATTGCACATCTAGAAACCACATTCAGGGACAAAGACCTGATAGGGTACATGAAGTATAAGGCCACTATGCTAGTGAGACAAGAAGGTCACTGAAAAATATCAAGAGAGATTTTCTTAAGGAATTCCAGGAACCTAAGTTAGAGTCTCATTTTATCATGGATATTAAATATATTAAGTATAAGAAAGGAGATACCACGTGGGATTATGACCAATGGTTCAACATGTTTTTTCATAGGAAAACATTCCATATCTAAGACATGAAACATAGAGAATGGTTCATCATGGAGTTGCTTCCCCATATCTGAGTCTCACTCATATAGAATAAGGTGATGATGTTGGAATAAGTTGTGGAAATAGACATTCCCTTGGAAGATACACCGGGGGGAGGAGAGACATTAGAAGGTTTGGTACAGGTACAATCTCAATTGGCCAACCTGATGATGAAATTAGAAGTTATGGAAAAAGAAAAAGTTGTGCACAAGCATGTATGGTGCACAATGTGTTGGTCTAAAGGGAACCATATAGATGAGTGTCCTATACTTGGAAAATATGTCACAATGGATGCACCAAGTCCATTCCCAATTGGGCCTTGGATGGAATGGTGTGAGATATGAAAATAGTGGGGCTATGTATCACCCCATTGCCCAACATTGGATAAATATCAGAAGACACATAATAATCCATTTTTTTAATTTTGCAATTATATACGACATGATGTGAACAATTATCAATCACTATGTCTAACTCAATATCATACCCGTGATGTGTTCTGAGTACAAGGGGAACATAATGGTAGTGACCATGTTAGTGTTGAGAGAGGCGAATATCAAGGAGGTCCCCAAGGAGGATATGGATGTGGTCGTGGATGAGGCTATGGAGGAGGGGGAGGTAGACCCCAAAAATGTTTTAATTGTGGAGAGATTAGTCACGTTTCAATAATTTTTACCAAACCATGTGCTCTCTATGGGTACCATTACATCCTTGAGAACATTACAGAGGATTTTATTAACTTATTGAAGAAGTGGGAACAAAAGAAGGTGCATTGAAATATGGTGCATGCAAAGCCACACGGAAATCAAAAAATGAATGAAGAATTTGATGTTCAAGTGGTAACCCTTGGTGGAGTGAAGATAGGAATGGACTTTGAGCATGGTGAAAGCTTAGGTCAAAATCCAGAGGGGAAGATATGAGAGGCAATGCATCCCCCTCCTAAATTTAATGTTTCTTAGCAGAATTCATTTATGCGTCATGCACAAAGGGCCATGAGAGAATAAAGGACATGAGAAGAGATGCATCATGTGACATAGAGGTCACTCAAAGAGACTCAAATATTTGAGGAGGTATAGCTCACAACACAGAGGTCTCTGGAAGAGGCATGTGCCTGGGAAGAACTACAACATGTCATGTAGAGATCCTTGGAGAAATATCATATGCACGAGGAAATACGACACCTGAAGTAAAAATAATTAGAATAAGAATGCAGACAAGACGAGTTGAAATGCATAGAATAGAAGGCCATTGAAGAATGGGTGTATGAGTAGATGAAGCGTGTTTCATGCCGAGAAGTACTGCAAGACTTGGGTCACAAAATAGAAATTGAAGATCAACTAAGTAACTTCTTATGATGTTGTTTAATATTGTCAAATGATCATGATGTTGCGTGAAAGTTGACATAGATGTTATCTACCTGTATGGGGGAAGAAGAGACCAATAGAGATATATCTTCTCCCTTGACAGAAAAATATGTGTGCCAGGTTAGCAAGAAAAATCACACTAGAAGTGAGTTCAAGATGATAGTTAAAATTGGTGGGTATGACATGGATGGGGTCATGTTGGATCTATGTTTCGACATGAACATATTTCCTAAGAAATCAGAGGAAATGATGGGTAAACCTACTTTGGTCTAGTCACCCATCTAGTTGCGGTTGGAAAAATAGTACATGATATATCCTATAGGTCAATTGGAACAAGTTGAAGTAAATACAGAAGGGGTGAAGATGAAGGATGATTTTTAAGTCGTAGATATGATGGATGATTTGCACCCATATCTTGCATTGTTTGGCATTAATTGGGACAGATGACTTGAAGATGTTGTTTGAGATAGACACCTTTCATTTGGTCACCCCTTTGGATCCTTATGAAGGGGATAGATATAATGAGCTAGTGGATGAATATGCACAGAGTCCTGCTATTGAGAATGTATACAAGATCACTAGGTGCATGGAGGATTATACCAATCCTACAATAGACGGGGAGTTGAGTTGGAGAACTATGAATTTATATGTCATGGATTCAAAATATTTCATAGAAAGGAAACAAAGCAAGTTGTACAAGGTCTTTGTGAAAATATGCGAAAGGATTACTAAATCAATGTGATGGAACCGATCTGAGTTATGAAGTACCTCACGATTCGATGGAACATGGCTAGTAGAGACATTCCCACTGTAGATGGAGAATACCATTCCATTCTAATGGAGGGTTCAAACCATGGATGTTATGGTATGAGGGAAATCTGTGCAATTATGGGATATGCATCGAGTGACTATCGAGGACTCAATGCAAGTGGTTGAGTTGATAAAAGTCAAGTTCCAACCCATATTTGAATTCTAGTTGGATAATTAGTAAAAAGGAATTGAAGATCCATAAGAACACATTTGTTTTTTCAAATGACATTGGACTTCCAAGAATATTTCTCAAACTCAATGGGTCCACCAATTCGTCCATACCATGGATATGGTTCTAAGAAGCTAGAATATTCAGGAGGCACTCAGGAGGAAAACAATATATTGGATCCATGTGAGTGCAAAATTTTGCTCGACATTATGATTCACAACTAAAGATTCGGGTCAAAGAGAGACACTTTTCTAAATCAAGAATTTCATATTTCATCATTATCCAAAGGACAGAACACCAAGGTAGTATGCTCATATCATAAGCCAATGGCCAAACTAAAATAGGTTGTCCATTGTTGGAAGGTCGACATTGAAAATATTGATGATGATGACCCCCAAGGAATAAAGATCAAATAATACAAAGGTGAGCGTGTAGTTGAGGGAAAAGTGTCAGAGATGGAGGTGCCAAACTATGGTGGCTTGATTAAGACAAAGAAACATAAAATTGGAACTAAGGAAGTGCCCAAAATGGATATCATTGGATATTATTGGGATAAGGAGAATGTTATCCAAGTAGTCAACCTACTCAAATAATATGAGGACTTATTTCCTCACAGCTTCTCATAAATGAAGGTAATTGCAGGCATGTTGGGGGTGATGAAGATTCATCTCAAGCAAGATGCCAAACCTGTCAAGTAGAAGCCTTATCAACTACATCCTAAATCTAAATAAAAGGTGCACAAGGAGTTGGATTGGATGTTGGATGTTGGAATTATTTTCCCCATAGAGGAGTCATATTACATTAGTCCCATGGTGGTGCAGCCCAAGAAAATGGGTGACATCCAAATATCTATGGATATAATAAGTATTAATGAAGTCTATGTCAAAGACCCTTTCCTTACCCCTTTCATCGATGAAGTTCTAGAAAATATTGGAGGACAAGAATCCTACTCTTTTATAGATTGATTTTTGGGGTGTCGCCAGGTATGGATTGTACAGGAGGATGAATCCAAAACTACATTTGCAATGGAGTGGGGTTATTTTTATTGTATAGTTATTCCATTTTGATTGAAGAATTCACCCATAGTTTTTTTCAAGATTGTGGTCGCAGCCTTCAAGGATTTTATCCACAAGTTCCTTGAATTTTATTTGGACAATTGGAAAGTGATCAACTTGTTGAAGGAGCACATGAAATCCCTTAGATTAATATTGGATCGATGTATCTAACTCCAGATATCCCTGAAATTGAAGAATTGCATATTATACACATCGTTTGGGACATTGTTGGGGCATTTGGTATGCAAGGATGGGTTGTTAGTTAAAATTGTTGCAATATCGGATATGGTGGCCCCTAATTTCATTCATGAGATTTGCGCCACATTGGGTCATATAGTATATTATCATAAATTTATCCATAATTATGAAAAAATCACTGCCCCATTGGAGAAGTTGTTGTGCAAAGACACTAAGTAAATTTGGACACAGGAATGCCAGAAAGCCTTGGATACTTTAAAAGGGAAACTAGTCATTGAACCTATTTTGGTTTTTTATGATTGGTCTATGCACTTTCATTTTCATGTAGATGCATCATCCATTTCACTGGGAGTATTTCTCATGTATCTAAGAAAAGGTAGTATTGACCATTGATTCGAAAAAATATATTTTAAACGATAATGGTTGAGTTATTTTGCATGAGTTAAATTTCCATTTAGGAAATGAATGAAAGAGGATTAATTAAAGAGGAAACATATCAGCCATTAAACCATATACATATCTAAACATAAGCAAGAAGAACAACACACCATAACACTAATGTGATAACGAAGTTCGACAATCTCGCCTACATCTCTGGGCCTTTGTCTCAGTGGGTGAGGCTTTCTTATTTCTGTTCGAAGCTTTTCAAGTACATCATGAAAGTGCCAATGGATTACAAAATGATCAGGTATTTTTCTAAAAAAACTTAAGAAGCCAACAAAACTGATGGCACTGAAAACGGATGACCGAACCTCCCATAAATGGCCCGCAAAGGTGCTCTCCTCAATGGCTTCCCTTATAAAAATGGCTTTGCCTCAACAATACAACAACATTTATTTGTTATGAATCTCCTACTTGGATTCATGATACTCTGGTTTATATAGTCCTAAAGTTGGTAACCATCTCCCAACTTCTCCCCAATATCTGGCCTTAAAAAGGGCCCAAGATCTCCCAAAAATGGGCAAAATCCCACAAATCTGCTGAGAAAATCAATAGAAAATTATATAATATAGTGTAAAAACCCACTATATGCAAAATATAGGCACATCCCCCAAACGTTGCACTCCTGGGCATACAGGTTCCCACCATGTGTCCAGGCGCTAAACGGTTGTGCGTTGGCCCCTTCGTTCCCAGCTCTTGGTCACATTACAAGGCCATGTGACCTTGTCCTAGACCTCTGCACACCCTCCTATTCAATAGACCCCTGTTCAAATGGCCTCTGGTTACACCCCCTGGTCAATGGGCTAGCCTGACTAACCAGGGCTAACCTTTAACCTTTACGCCAACGTGTATAGCTTTGAGGAGTCCAGGTCACATGGCATAGGCAATGGAACCAAGGGTTGAACAGTGGACCATGTACCAATCTCCTGTACCAACTCCTGCGCTATCAGTTCAATGGAATATATACATGGGAGGGTCATATGGTAGCACCTGACTACACCATTTCTGCGCCAACAAACAAAGGATTGGGGTCATATGCGACGGTCTCATGGTATGGTTCTATGGAGCGTCCACTGGGGGTTGGGGCCTATCACCAACCCTATTTGTCATTGAATGAACCTCCATACAAACATAAATAGAGGTGGCACTAACATATGGTTAAGTACCACCCTCCGACGGGCTGGCTAGCCCGACCTTGCCAAGTCATTCACGCACACCTGAGGTCGAGGGTTCAAATCCCGTCGACTCCAAACAATTTTGCAAACAAATAATCAATAAAGGGGTGCCACGTGGCAGCCCAGGACTGGGCCACATTGAACCTTCCCATTCGACCAATGAACTCCATGTGTCACTCAGTCATTCGACCACCTACATATTTCCAATCAGCACCTGTCCCTGTCAGTTGTCGCCGCATGTCGTACGGGCATGCTACGTCAGCCTTACAGACATGCCACATGTCACCCTTATAGTGGTGACATCTGTCACTCCTATATTTTTCCACCTATACATGTCCATGGCAGCATCCATGTACCCTGCCACATCAACTGTACATCCATACAACCTGTACAATCAGCTACCATGTGGCACTGTACGAACTGTACAGTTAACATTTGTTTTTGTCTGTTTGGCCAAATGAACAGATCGCGATATCTGGAGCATACAAAGTCTGTTTGAGCCCGTTCAAGTTGTTTTTGGTTCGTATCTACAAGGTCTACTCACATGTTCATTTTGAAGATATTCTGAGCACTTTGAGTTTTAGGCCTTTCTGAGCCCTATCTTGGCTCTAGGATAAGGACAAAAAACAAAAACAAAAACACTATGTTGTACAAAAATGATGTTATAATAGGTCATCATTTCAACATGTGTGATTACATTAATGGAAGCAAAATACAATGAAGATGTGACATCCACTTCTGGAAAAACCAAGTGGTCAGATTCTTTCCTTCATGGTGTTCATCTTGCTTCATTGGTAATGTCTCTTCCTTCATGAGTACAGTCACAATCCTTTTGTCCTTCTTTGGACAAAGCTCCGGATTAAGCTTCCACCAATTAGACTTTTGATGTCCACCCCTGTTGCGATAAGTGCAGTGAGATTTTGGCATCTAGACTTGTTTTCCCTTCTCTTTCTTCCTTTGTGGAGTTGATTCTTTATATCATGTCTCCTTCCTAGTCGACATAGATTTCCTGTACAAATTTTTTCTCTTCCAGCACTTGGCAACACAATGCTTGGGTGAATGAAAAAAAGTACAAGGATACATATTCCACAAGTTTCAGATTACATGATTATGTTTTTTATAATCAAAAAGAAAATTGGAAAAAACATGGCCATTATACCTTTCTTTCTGATCTTCACTTTCCTTTGGAGATGACTTTCATTCACTATCACCATCATGGAGTGATACATCACCAAATTTCGTGAATTGTTCCCAAAATGACTTAGGCTGGTCACTTGAAGCATTACTTGCTTCCGATGTTTTGGAGAATTATCTAATCTCCACTTCGCCATATACCAATCTTAAATAATGAGGTATTTCCTCAACCTCTATGGGATTAATGATACTTTGGCCCTTATTTGCAAGTTCCTTTCCTTCATAACCCATCTTGGTTATCAATTTCAAACCTATACCTCTTGTATGTTTTTTAAATGCACCAAAAGAACCATCTTGATGGGAACAATGTGAAATTGATGAAGGACCTCCATTTCATACCTCAGATATGTTTTTTGAATTCAGTGTAGAAGGCAATTCCTTCAATTCTTCTTCACTTTTGTTGTTCCTTGAAGACTTCTCTTGAACTGATCTCTTTCACTCCAAGTAATATTCATACAACACTTTCACCATGTCAGAGATGGAAAAGAGAGTTTTTTGCATATCCTTCTCATCTTTATAAAGTCCCTCTTTAGATGCTATTTTCTCCATTGAGATGTCCTTTTCCTTGGTAAACATGAAAACTCAAATACCAACCGTCAACTAGCTCTGATACCACTTGATCCGAAAAAAGATCTTTTAAACGACAATGGTTGAGTTATTTTGCATGAGTGAAATTTCCATTTAGGAAATGAATGAAAGAGGAAGAATTAAAGAGGAAACATAGAAGCCATTAAACCATATACAGATCTAAACATAATCAAGAACAACAACAACCATAACACCAATGTGATAACGAAGTTCAGCAATCTCGCCTACGTCTTTGGGCCTTTGTCTTAATGAGTGAGGCTTTCTTATTTTTGTTCGAAGATTTTCAAGTACATCATGAAAGTGCCAATGAATTACAAACTGATCTTGTATTTTTCTAATATATCTCAAGAACCCAACAAAACTGATGACACTGAAAATGGATGATCGGAGCTCCCAGAAATGGCCCACAAAGGTGCTCTCCTCAATGGATTCCCTACATAAAAATGGCTTTGCCTCATTAATTCAACAACATTTATCTATTTTGAATCTCCTCCTTGGATTCAAGAGCCTCTGACTAATATAGGCCTGAAGTTGGTAACCATCTCCCAACTTTTCCCCACGATATGGCCTCAAAAAGCACCCAAGATCTCCCAAAAATGGGCAAAATCCCACAAATCTGCTGAGAAAATCAATAGAAAATCATATAATATAGTGTAAAAACCCACTATATGAAAAATATAGGGTGAAACCCCCAAAATATGTTCTCCTGGGGATATGGGCGCCCACCATGTGGCCAGGTGCTAAACTGTTGTGCACTGGCCCCTCCGTTCCCGGCTCCTAGTCACATTACAGGGCCATGTGGTCACTCTCAGATTGGTCCACCTGTACTTGTCAACCATGATCATGCCAGGGCCATAGTGGTGACATGTGTCACTCTCAGATTGGTCCACCTATACTTGTCCACATCAGAATCCATGTACCTTGCCATGTCAGTTGTACAACTGTATGGCTTTTACAGTCAGTTGCCATGTGGCACTGTAAGGACTATATAGACTGTACAGTCAACATTTTTTTTCCCTGTTTGGCCAAATGAAAAGATCGCGATATCTGGAGCATACAACGTCTGTTTGAGCCCATTAAACTTGTGTTGGTTTTTTATCGATGATGCCTACGCACAATTCTGTTTTGAAGAGATTCTGAGAACTTTGATTTTTAGGTCTTTCTGAGCCCTATCTTGGATACAGGATCCATTCTGGATCACACCTCCCCACTAAAGACCTTTTGGTCCTCCAAAAGGTTACAAAATGGCCCTTAATAATTACATATTGATAAGGACAAAAAAAAAACAGTATGTTGTACAAAAATGATGTTATAATAGGTCATCATTTCAACATGTGTGATTACATTAATGAAAGAAAAATACAATGAAGATGTGACATCCACTTCTGGGAAAACCAAGTAGTTGGTTTCTTTTATTCATTGTGTTCCTCTTGCTTCATTGGTAATGTCTCTTCCTTCGTGAGTACATTCACAATCCTTTTTTCCTTCTTTGGACGAAGCTCTGGATTAAGCTTCCAACAATTAGCCTTTTGATGTCCACCCTTGTTGCAATAAGTGTAGTGAGTTTTTGGAATTGAGACTTGTTTTCCCCTCTCTTTCTTCCTTTGTGGAGTTGAGTATTTATGTCGTGTCTCCTTCATGGTTGACATAGATTTCCTTTAAATTTTGTCTCTTCCAACACTTGGCAACACAATGCTTGGGTGAATGAAAAAAAGTACAAGGATACATATTCCACAAGTTTCAGATTACATGATTATGGTTTTTATAATCAAAAAGAGAATTGGAAAAACCATGAACATTATACCTTTCTTGCTGATCTTCACTTTGATTTGGAGATGACTTGCATTCACTATCACCATAATGGAGTGATACATCACCACCTTTCATGAACTGTTCCCACAATGACTTAGGCTGGTCACTTGAAGCATTACTTGCATCCGATGTTTTGGAGAATTTTATAATCTCCACATTGCCATATCCCAATCCTAAATAACGAGGTATTTCCTCAACCTCTATGGGATTAATGCTACCTTGGCCCTTATTTCCAAGTCCCTTTCCTTCATAACCCATATTGTTTAGAAATTTCAAACCCATACATACCTCTTGTATGTTTTTCAAATGCACTAAAAGAACCATATTGATGGGAACAATGAGAAATTGATGAAGGACCTCCACTGCATGCCTCAGAGAGTTTTTCTGAATTCGGTGTAGAAGGCAATTCCTTCAATTCTTCTTCCCTTTTGTTGTTCCTTGAATACTTCTCTTGAACCGATCTCGTTCACTCCAAGTAATATTCATATAATTCTTTCACCATCTCAGACATGGGAAAGATAGTTTTTCCCATATCCTTCTCATGTTCAGAAAGTCCCTCTTTAGATTCCATTTTCTCCATTGAGATTTCCTTTTCCCTGGTAAAAATGCAAACTCAAATACCAACCATCAACTAACTTTGATACCACTTGATCCAAAAAAAGATCTTTTAAACGACAATGGTTGACTTATTTTGCATGAGCTAAATTTCCATTTAGGAAATGAATGAAAGATGGAGAATTAAAGAGGAAACATATCATCCATTAAACCATATATAGATCTGAACATAATAAATAAGAACAACAAACCATAACACCAATGTGATAATGGAGTTTGACAATCTTGCCTACGTCTCTGGGCCTTTGTATCAGTGGGTGAGGATTTCTTATTTCTGTTCGAAGATTTTCAATTAGATCATGAAAGTGCCAATGGATTACAAATTGATCTGGTATTGTTCTACCATATCTCAAGAACCCAACAAAACTGGCGACACTAAAAACGGATGATTGGACCTCCCGAAAATGGCCCGCAAGTTTTCTCTCCTCAATTGCTTCCTTGCATAAAAATGGCTTTGCCTCAACAATTCAACAACATTTATTTGTTCTGAGTCTCCTCCTTGGCTTCAAGATCCTTTGTTTTATATAATCCTGAAGTTGGTAACCATCTCCCAACTTCTCCCCAAGATATGGCCTCAAAAAAGGCCCAAGATCTCCCAAAAATGGGCAAAATCCCACAAATCTACTGAGAAAATCAATAGAAAATCATATAATATAGTGTAAAAACCCACTATATGAAAAATATAGGGTGAAACCCCCAAAATACCAGATCCTCGGCATATGGTTTCCCACCATGTGGCTAGGTGCTAAACTGTTGTGCGCTAGCCCCTCCGTTCCCGTCTCCTGGTCACATTACAGGGCCATGTGGCCATGTCCTAGACCTCTGCGCGCCCTCATGTTCGATAAAACCCTGATAAAATGGCCTCTATTTATGCCCCCTTGTCAGTGGGCTAGCCTGACTGACCGAGGCTAACCTTTCACCTTCGTGCCAACATGTATGGTTTCCAGATTCCGGGTCACATGGCATAGGCAATGGAACCGAGGGATGAGAAGTGGACCACGTACCAATATCCCATACCAACTCTTGCGCTATAATTACAATGGAACAAACACATGGGAGGGTCATATGGTAGCTCTTGACTACATGATTTCCATGCCAACAAATAAAGGACATGGGTCATATGCGACAGTCCCATGGTATGGTTCGATGGAGCGTCCGTCGGGGGCTGGGGCCTAGCCCCAACCCTGTTCGCCATCAAATGAGCCTCCATATAAACATAAATAGAGGTAGTTCCAATATATGGTTAATTACCACCCTTTGGCGGGCTGGCTATCCCGTCCTTGCCAAGTCATTCACCCACGCTTAAGGTCGCGGGTTCAAATTCCATCGACTCCAAACAATTTTGCAAACCAATAATCAATAAAGGGGTGCCATGTGGCAGCCCAGGATTGGGCCTCGTGGCTCCTTCCCATTCAACCAATTAATTCCACATGTCACTCAGTCATTCAACCACCTGCATATGCCCAGTCAGCACCTATCCCTGTCAGATGTTGCCACTTGTTGTATGGTGGTGCCACATCAGTCGTACGGACGTGCCACGTGTCACCCTTGCAGTGGTGACATGTGTCACTCCCATATTGGTCCACCTGTTCCTATCCACATCAGCATCCATGTACCCTACCATTTCATTTGTATGGTTGTACGGCTGATACACTCATCTTCCACGTGGCACTATATGGACTATACATTCAACATATTTTTTTGTCTTCTTGGCCAAATGAACAGATCGAGATATCTAAAGAATACGACGCCCGTTTGAGCCCGTTCAAGTTGCGTTGGGTTCGTATCGACGAGGTCTACGTGCACGTATATTTTGAAGATATTTTGAGCACTTTTATTTTTAGGCCTTTATGAGCCCTATCTTGGCTCCGGGATCCATTCTGGATCAACCATTCCATTTACTTTGTCCAATGATGAAAAGAATTATACAAAAACTGAGTGTGAGGGTTTCACCATGGTATATTCCTTGCAAAAGTTTCACCATTACTTGTTAGGGACCCCTTTCAAATTATTCATTGATCATTCCATGCTCAAGTATTTGGTCAACAAGCCTATGTTGGGAGGGAGAATATGTCATTGGTTTCTTTTCTTTCAGGAGTTTGAGTTTGAATTTTTTGTCAAGCAAGGGAAATATAATGTTGCACCGGATCACCAGTCAAGGATTGAATATGGTGAATCCAGTCATAATCTCGATTATGAAATCCTTGATGCGCAAATATTTTGTTTCAAATAAGGTCCTGATCAATTGGTTGAGATCATTGAATTTCTCACGACAGGACATGATCCAATAGAGAATACCCTGACTCAGCGGTGTCAACTAGTGACCTATAGCACCAATTATCAATTAATTGTTGGGAAATTATACAAGCTAGGAGTGGATAACATCCAAGGCTGATTTACATTAGAGCATGAACATAATCCTATTTTGTATGAATCACATGAGGGTATTGTAGGAAGACATAATGCAGGTAATGCCACCACATGGAAATTTCTACGCACAGGGGTTTGGCGGCCCTTACTCTGCATAGACTCCAAATAATATTTTAAATCTTTTGATGTATGTTAATGGATTGGAAATCCTTGTTGAAGAGATGAGGTCCCTTTTTTTCCAGTTAGAGCGCTAGAGTCATTTGAAAAATGGGAAATAGATTTTGTGGGGCCCATTAATCCCCCTTGAACGTCGAACATGTGTGTGCTACATTATTATGGCTACGAAATATATGATGAGATGGGTTGAATCTATGCCAATTAAGGATTGCACAACATAAACAGTGGCATGATTCATTTTTGATAATGTGATCACTAGATTCAGTTTCATGAAGGTGTCGATGAGTGACCAGGGCTCACATTTTTTGAATAAAACCATCCAACATCTTACTCAAGAATTCATGATCCATCACCAAAAGTGAACTCCCTATCATCCTCATGATAATGGTATGGTTGAAGGCTTCAATAAAATTTTAGAACATGCTTTAACCAAGGTTTGTAATGTGCAACATGATGACTGTGATCAGAGGACACCCATATTATTATGGGCATATAGTACAATGTGCAAAAGGATGATGAAGTGTACCCCATTCAAAATGGTAAATGGTAAAGAAGTGGTCATGCTGGTTGAATTTGTTCTTACCAATATTTGATTTTCTCTCATGAATCATATGACAAACAAACAGTTCCTTCAACACAAATTAAATGAACTAATGTAGTTAGAGGAGGATTGTATGATGGTAGGATTAATCCAGGTGGTTGAAAAGTAGAGGAAAAAGGAATGGAATTATCACAACATCTACTAGAAAATCCTCTAGCCTAGATATTTAGTCTTGTTATATGACAAAAATTATTTACAGCACTGAGGCAAGCTATGTATGCATTGGTAGGGTCCATTTCAATTGGTCTACATCAATGAATCTGGTGCATCCAAGATGGATACATTACATGGATAGCCACTCAAGGTAATATAATGATGGCAAGTTGAAGGTGTGCTATGTCCCACAGGGGTCACCCATCACTTATCTCCCTTTCTCCACCCTCAATTTATGTAGTGTACGGTTAGCTTAGGATGTAAAATAGATAATAAGAGCACATATTTGGAATAATTTTCATTTTTTTGGTAGCACAATATACACTTCAGTCACAAAGGTGGATTAGATAGATTGGCAGTTTTGCAAATTCCCTAGATTTCCAACTTAGGTCAAAGTTATAGCATATGTACAAAGTTTTGGCTCTGGAAGAGGATTCACATGGGACTACGATGAACGACCTACCACTACATAACACTAAAGGGTTAAGAAACTTGATTTTGACAGATCACCCATATCCTAGGAACGTAAGTAGCGATGACACCACATTCCAAAAGGAGCATCACCAAGAGAGTGGATCTGAACCGTTGTCTCCTAACCTATGGGGCTTCAATGGAACCCTATTGTTATTATTCGATCAATCACCTTGGCCATTTCTCTTTCTAATTATGGATTCCATCTCTAACCATTTTTCACTCTATATATTTCCACTTCTTCCCATGCATTCATTGGAGAAATTATCCACGTCACATTCCCTCTCTCCCCTTCCCATCACTCATGTCTCATATTTCTTCCCACTCACTATTGTATTTCCACTTTCCACTGGTCTTACCATCTATTAGTTCAAGTCCCCTCTCATGGCCCACCTTCACAGACATCATGGAACATGAAATTTCCAGTTACTCCAGGCAGCCCGAGAACCCACAGTCTGGTTTTCCCGAAGGTTGACATTTTGTCATCAACTGCTAGGTAGAGGTCCCACCCTCTTATTCCCTAGAAAGACACAACTCAAGTCCACACAGTTCCTTGAAATTTTCTTCGAAGCTGAGGAGGTCCACCAACTCTCTAAGCCTAAATCTAGTTGTCCTTTCATCATGGATAATCACCTTTGCTAAAGGATATATCCCAAGGTTGTATGCTCTCCACTCCACCAAGATAGGAGGTCCATGTCTTCTGTCTTATCTTATTAGAAAAAAAATACAAGTGGAGGATTATTCTCTCTCTTGATGGAGCTTAAGTTCATTTAGGGGGTTGATGCTTGGGTGATGTGCTTTAAACATATCCCTAATTCATCACTGCAGATGCCTTTGAAGGGGAAGAGTCGGGCATCTGTCCAATTGAAGTCCACAACCATCACTTACCTTAAGGCCTACTCAACTCATTCCAGGACCTTTGTCTAGCTGCAACTACATCCTGGACACATGATTTGTTCTTACTCAAACCTGATTGTAACCATATCTTGGTTTGATGCTTTGTTCCATTAATGATGATTTTCTCTTACTCAATTATTACAATAGTTATTCCATGAGGAAGTTGTCTCAAGGACGAGAAAAATAATAGTGTCTTCTCATACTTAGTCTATTTTATCATTGTGGATCTGGGAGTACTCCCTTATTACCTATTCGATTCTCCATGTCTCGTATCCCACAATCCCACATTCACCATATTTCACTTCCCATTTTCCTCTTTTCACATCCATACTTAATCATTTTTCATATTTTCCTACATCAGATCACCATTCTTAATGGAATTTAATTTCCCTCCACCATGTCAGCCGACACTTCTGTGAACCTAATACCATTTTTAAAGATGTGAAGATTTCATAAATCTTTATAATAAATTCTAAATCTTACTGTGCAAGCCGACAACTTTGAAATAAGAGTTGTGGTGGTTAATAATCAAGGAAATATGTGGTTAATTTAATAAAGGGTTAATACTCCATGTTGTAAAAAGTTTATATCGATAGTAACACCACCTATTCATAAGAAGAGAGAGAAATGTAAATATATGAAAAGTAGAAGAAATGACTTGTATTACAGAGACAATTTTAACACTCTTGGACAAGAACATCAGTAGTTCCATTGGTCACAAGCTTACAAGTGGTATCTATCTCTTTCCCTCGCAGAGAAGGAAGAATTTTTTTTGGATTTCAGGCATAAAATTGGTTGATTGTGTGCCTAAGCTGATGGAATTCAAAGAACTAGTTCTCTGGTGCGTAGATAAGTTTGATACAGAAAGAAGAATTATGATGTGGGAGCATTGTTGGAAATCGAGCGGAGCAATACCTATCAGCGTCTAGGAATTTGTACGGGAGCTCAATACTGGCAGTTGTAGTAGATATTTTTGGATTCCACCTTAAATCAGTGCCAAAATTAATCTTTTGAGGCATGCTTGAACCCAACGCCAAAATTACCCTTTGATGCATGTCTAGACAATCGCTAGCGGAGCGAGAGTTTCCATTACAGCTCTGGAATGCGACTAGACTAAGATAGAGTAGGATGAGTTTGATGTAGACAAGCAGTCAAGGGGGCTCGAAGAGCCCTCTGAGATAAATAGAGGTTTTGTACACCCAAATAAGGCTAGTCAATCTAGTAACAAGTAGTGTTTAGGGATTGAAAGAGGAGAGGAGATTTCTGAGTTTTCAGTTTTGAGTTTTGATCACAGTTGTAACCATTTTCACTATTGATTATAACAAAGGAAAATTTATCCAATGCATGGTGTGGACACTGGTTGCAATATTTTGTTATTGTGTTTTCATGAATGAATGAATGAATTCGTTGTGAGGAAATGGAACTGTGAATGTTAGGATAAGTTTCAATTGTTTCTCTTCTGTTGAAGTAGTGAAAGGCATGCACATAGAGCGCAAGGAGTGCGTTAACGAGATATTTTTCAATTTCGAAGCTCAGAAGAGATAGCACGAAACTTTCCCTATGTAAGGAGTGCAAAGAGACTGGTGCAAGGTGTGCATAGTTGTCCATAAGAGATCAAAACCTTGCGTAAATATCTGGTTCAATGAGTGCACAGATCCAAGATTTGACTAAGGGGCAAAGGAGATTGCAAGAAATTGGAGAATCCGAAAAGGAGAACGCCAGGAGGGTGAGAAGACTTTCTCTTCGAAAAATCCTTCAGATGTGAGTTATCGAAATCCCTGAAATGCGAGGAGTGTGTGGTAAATCAAAGTCTTCATGAGACCAATCTCATGAGGAATAACACTTTTCATAAGTGTTAACGAGATCCAAGGAACGGACCCGCAGGAAGAACAAAGGTCGAAGCCTTTGAATCCTTCAAAAATCTTCTAAGTCTAAGGAAAGTGTAAGCTCAAGGGAAAAGATCTAGATTGTTTGATCAGCATCCAGACAATGAGGAGTAAGCACAGAAGAGGAAGGATCTCAGTTGTTCAATCGGAGGGAAAGAGAATCGTAGCCGTCTGATCAAGGTAAAGTGCAGTAACATTAAATCTTTGAAAGTACATAGGAGGAACAAGGTCGCGAGATTCCAAAATCATCGGGACTGTCCATCGTCAAGGAGGGTATGTGGTGAGAGACCAGTGTTTCATGGACTCATGGTTCGGGGAAATCAAGGCTTGAGTCATGAGAAATAACAAAACGGGAAATCGTGACTTGATGTGAGTCGTTGGATCAATGAAGGATCTGGACCATCAGATCTGAAGGATCAACATTTTGACATTTCAGGGATTGAGAGAGCAGAGATTGAAAGTCTTTCAACTCCATGATATGTGAAATCTTGACGTGATTTGAACCGTCAGATCATGGGGAAAAGAAGGACTGTCAAATTGAGAGCTCCGAAATATCGACATTTTGGGAGTCAGGGAACAGAGGTGATTCGCATCGAGAATTCCCGATATGCGAAATCTCTATGATCTTGGAGGTTTGGCTCTAGGTCATAGCGAGTGGTCACTTGGAAGGAGGATAAGGGAGGAGCTAGTGAGAACTAGGCCCTTGTCAAGGTTTCATAGATTAGTAGAGTCGGGGTGACTCTCATAAAAATACCTGACTTGTGAAATCATGACGCACCTTTTTTTAGGCTTGTGGTCACGACCCGTGACCGTGTAAGGGAAAGGGATTAATGGAGAAGAGCTAGCACCCTTTTGGCGTTGAGATTCGAACAACACTCAGAAGTGAAACCGCAGGACTCATACAACCTGTGCATTTGGGGAAAGGACCTATGTAAGTGGGTTTGGGCTCTAACAGAGACCCAAAGAGTCAATCAGACTCATTTCTTGATCGATCCTAGATCGGGAGGTCGTGCAACCCTTAGGAGAGAAGGGGGGTCTACACCAACTAGTATCAGAGAGATATTTTTCTTGTAGAATGTAGGCAAAGGAGAGGAGACAAAGAGAAATTGAATTTGTACTCTGTGTGTGACAGATAGTCAACACAATGTCACCGAGGAGACGAGTGGAACCACCTTTATCCAATCGAGTAGTAGAAAGGGATATGTGAGAACTTCATGCAAGATTAGAAGTGATGGAGGTAGTGCAGAGATGAGGACCTTACACTGGAGACATCAATGATGCAGAGATCGAAGAAGCCATGGGAGAGAATGTCATTGGAGAAGTTGCAGGAGAGGATGTTTCTGAAGAACACTTGCTATGAGCAGTTTCCAAATTGGGAGGCAGAGAAAAGATAGAGGTCCCAATGTATGAAGGCATATTAGATGTGGAAGAGTTGTTTGATTGGATAAGATCTGTGGATAAACACTTCGACTATGAACAGGTCGATGAATAAAAAAGGGTGAAACATGTTGTCACCGGGCTAAAAGGACATGCAACACTGTGGTGGGATGAACTGCAGGCTGAGAGGAGAAGCAAGGGAAAACAAAAGATAAAGAATTGGGATAGAATGGTAGCCAAGCTGAAGGCTAAGTTCATTCCCAAAGATTATCAAATCAATCTATTCAGGAATATGAAAAACCTGAGACAAAAGGGGATGACAGTTAAGGAATACACAGAGGAGTTATATAGGTTGAACATCAGAACTGGACAAAGGGAGAGAGACGAAGAAATTTCTTCCAGGAACATAAATGGCCTAAGATATGAGATCTAGGATGAGCTCAACATGATGTCAGTAAGGATAGTGGAGGATGCTTATTTTTTTGTGCTAAAGGCAGAGGAGAATTTGGCTAGGAAGAAAATCCAACGAGGAAGGGGTAAAAGCCCAACTGCCCCAAAAAGTAAGGGAGATACCCATGAAAAATCCCATAATTCTAAGGACGGGGATGAGAAACCACACACTCACTTGGAAAGAGGAGGAAGTTCCTGAGAAACACAGGGTGGTGGAAGAAATTCTTCTAGAGGAAGAGGAAGAAGAGGATGAGGAGATGTAAGATGTTGTGACTGTTGAAAGACATGACATATGTCTTGGTAATTTCATGAAAAGAGGAAAGAAGGAGGAGGTGAAGCTCACATTTCAGAAGCACAGAGAGAAAATGTTGAAGCAGAAGGAGAAGAGGATGGAAGATCCTTGATGTTGAGGAAGGTTCTCTTAAAACCATAGGTAGAAGTTGAGAAGCTAGTGTAGAGGAACAGTCTCTTCAGAACAACTTGCAAGAATAAGGACAGAGTATGCAAGGTGATAATCAATAATGGGAGAACTGATAATATAGTAACCACGAAGATGGTGGAGAAACTGGAGTTGGAAACAACTGCACATCTGAAGCCATACAAAGTCTCATGGTTGCAGAAAGGACACTAGGTAATGGTCACAAAACAATGCTTGGTTAATTATAAGATAGGAGGATATAGAGATGAAATTCTATGTGACGTAATTCCCATGGATGTGTGCCATATTTTTTTGGGAAGACCATGGCAGTTTGACAAGAATTTCATCCATGATGGGAGGAAAAATACATACACTTTAGAGAAGAATGGTAGAACACATATGTTGTTCACAATAGAGGAGAAGAAAGCGAAGGAGGAATCCAGCACAAGCATACTTCTCATGAGTGGGAAGGAACTCCTGAAGGAAGTCAAGGAAGAACAAGAGATGTAGTTTGTTGTGGTGAGGAAACCTAGGGTTATCCTTACTAGTAATTCGATGGATGATTTTCCTGAAGATGTTCAGGAATTGCTGGATAATTTCACTGACATAGTGGTCGATGAGATGCCTAACTCATTGTCATCCGTCAAAAGTATCAACCACCATATTGACTTGATACTAGGAGCAAGTCTTCCAAACAAAGTACCATACAGACTGACACCTCAAGAGAATGAGGAAGTGAATAACCAAGTCCAGGAATTGTTAGACAAGGGTTTGGTTAGAGAGAGCTTGAGTCCATGCACAGTATGAACTATGTTGAGTCTAGAGAAGGATGGATAATGGAGAATGTGCACAGACTCAAGAGCCATCAACAAGATCACCATCAGGTATAACTTTCCTTTACCAAGAATGGATGATTTAATGGATTGTTTAAGTGGAGAAAATTTCTTTTCCAAGATAGATTTGAAAAGTGGATATCACTAGATTAGGATGAGGGAAGGTGATGAATGGAAAACAAACTTTAAGACAAATGAATGTTTGTATGAGTGGCTTGTTATGCCATTTATCTTAACAAATGCCCCGAGTACTTTTATGAGGCTGATGAATGAAATACTGAAAGATTTCATTGGCAAATTTGTAGTTGTATATCTGGATGATATATTGATCTTTAGGAGGACTAAAGAGGAGAATTTGAGGCACCTGACATTAGTGATGAGGAGGCTACAACAAGAGAAGTTGTTAATAATCTAAAGAAGTCCTCTTTTATGAAGACAAAGCTCATTTACTTGGGTTTTGTGATCTCTTCGAATGAACTAAAGATGGATCTAGAGAAAGTGAAAGCGATCAAAGAATGGTCATCACCAAGGAGAATGTTTGAGGTAAGGAGATTTCATGGATTGGCAAGCTTATATAGGAAGTTCATCAGATACTTCAGTGGGATTTCTGCACCAATGATGGATACAGTGAAGAATAAGCACAAGTCTTTTAAATGGACAGAGGAAGCCGAGAAGATCTTCAATATACTAAAGGAAAAGATAACAGAACGACCAATTCTTGTCTTGTCGAATTTTGAAATGACATTTCAAGTGAGATGTGAAGCAAGTGGAGTTGTAGTAGGAGCATTTTTGAGTCAGAATAATAGACCTGTTGCCTATTTTAGTGAGAAGATGAATGAAACCAAGAGAAAATACTCGACATATGAAAAGGAGTTCTATGCCATAGTTCAAGCCTTGAAGAAATTGAGACATTATCTTGTCCCATAGGAATTTGTCTTGTATAGTGATAACCAAGCCTTACAATTCATAACCAGGTAGGGAAACTTGAATCAGAGGCATGCAAAATGGGTTGAGTTTATGTAGAATTTTACTTTTTTCATAAAACATATTGCTGGAAACACTAACAAAGTTGTTGATGCATTAAGCATGAGATGTTTGATTCTACAGGAATTGTAGGTGAAGACCTTGGGGTTTGAACACCTTAAGGACAGGTATTGTGATGATGCAGATTTCAAGGAGGCATATGAAGCATGTTCAAATCCTTTGTTGAGAGACAGGATCCAATGGAGATAGTACATGATCCAACAGGGATTGTTGTGCAAGGGGAATCAGTTGTGCATACCAAAATTCTCAATGAGAGATAACTTTTTTAAGGAAAATCATAGTGGAGGATTGGCTGGACATTTTGGCCATGATAAAATGTTTGCACAATTGAGTAGTTCATACTATTGTCCAGGTATGAGAACATAAGTGACAAAATTCGTGAATAGATGTAGAATCTTCCAACATGCAAAAGGAAAAAGACAGAACACTGGATTTTATCAACCATTGCCAATACCATAGAGGCCTTGGGATGCAGTAAGCATGGATTTTGTGTTGGGTCTTCCAAGAACGTAAAGAGGATTTGATTCCATATTTGTGGTAGTGGATAGATTTTCAAATATGGCACATTTTATCCCATGCCATAAGACTAGTGACGCAACGCATGTTGCAAATATGTTTTTCAAGGAAGTTGTGAGACTTCACAGCCTACCCAGGAGCATTGTCTTGGACAGAGACATGAAATTTGTTGGTCACTTTTGGAGAACATTCTAGAAGAAGTTGGGGACATATTTGTCCTTCAACTCATCTTATCACCCTTAGACAAATGGGCAAACTGAGGTAGTAAACAAAAGTTTGGGAAACTTGTTGAGGAGTTTGGTCACTAAACATCATAATCAGTGGGATCATATTCTGCCATAGGTAGAATTTTCATACAATGAATAACCAAACAGGAGCACTGGAAATATCCCATTCCAAATATTGTATGGAATGCAACCCAGGGGAGTATCTGAGTTGAGAGACTTAGAATAGAGTAAGATCAAGAGCCTGGGAGAAGAATATTTTTCTACAAAAATGCAGAAGCTCCATAGCCATATTAGGGGATAGTTGCAAAACTCTAACCAGGAGTATAAGCGCAGAGATGATCAACATCACAAAGAACTTCATTTTGAAGTAGGAGATCAAGTTATGGCATATCTTAGGAAAGAAAGGTTTCTTAGGGGAACACATAACAAGTTAAAGATGAATAAGATAGGGCCATGTAAGATCTTGAGGAAGTTTGATGAAAATGCCTATGAGATTGAGCTGCCAGATGATGTGGTCATATCACCCATATTCAATGTTTCAGACTTGTATCCTTACAAAAAGGATGACACAAAGGGATCATAATATCAAGATAAAGTTTAGTGGGAGAAACAAATGCCTATAGCAGAAAAACCACAGATGGAGAAGATTGTTGATCAGAGGATTGGCAAGAAGAATAGAAGGAAGACCTATTTTGAGTATCTGGTCAAATGGAAGGGACACCCAATAGAACATTCCATTTGGGAAAATGAAGCTGCCATCCAGAAACATAGAAAGTCCATGTAGGAGCTCATGGACATGAGTCCATGAATTTTTTTCAAGGGGAGTATGATGCAGGAGAATCGTTGGAAATCATGCAAAGAAAGACCTATCAGCATATAAGAATTTGTACGGGAGCTCAACGCTAGAAGTTGCAGCAGATATTTTTGAAGTCTGCCTTAAATCAATGCCATTATTAATCTTTTGAGGCACACTTGAACCTAGCGTTGGAATTACTCTTTGAGGCATGTCTGGACAATCATGAGTACAGTGAGAGTTTCCATTATGGCTCTGGAATGCGACTGGACTAATATAGAATAGGATGAGTTTGATGTAGACAAGCATTCAGGGGGAACCCTAAGATCCCTCTGAGATAAATAGAGGTTTTTTACACCCAGATGAGGCTAGTCAATCTAGTAGCAAGTAGTGTTTAGGGATTGAAAGAGGAGAGGAGATTTCTGAGTTTTCAGTTGTGAGTTTTGNGATCATAGTTGTAACCATTTTCACTTTTGAATATAACAGAGGAAAATTGATCCAATGCATGGTGTGGACATTGGTTGCAATCTTCTTTTATTGTGTTTTCATGAATGAATGAATTTATTCATTGTGAGGAAATGGAACTGTGAATGTTAGGATAAGTTTCAATTGTTTCTCTTCTGTTGAAGTAGTGCAAGGCAAGCACACAGAACACAAGGAGTGCATTAATAGGATGTGTTTCGATTCTGAAGCTCATAAGAGATAGCATGAAACTTTCCCTCTGTAAGGAGTGTAAAGAGACTGGTGCAAGGCATGCACAGTCGCCCGCAAGAAATCAAAACCTTGTGTAAATATCTAGTGCAAGGAGTGCATAGATCTGAGATTTGACTAAGGGGCAAAGGAGCTTGCAAAAAGTCGAAGAATCTGAAAAGGAGAACTCCAGGAGGGAGAGAAGAATTTCTCTTCGAAAAATCCTTTGGATATGTGTTATCGAAATCCCTAAAATGCGAGGAGTGTGTGGGAAATCGAAGTCTTTAATGTTCATGAGACCAAGCTCTGGAGGAATAAAACTTTTCATAAGTGTGAATGAGATCCAAGGAACGAACCCACAGGAAGGACAAAGGTTGAAGCCTTTGAATCCTTCGAAAATATTCTAAGTCTGAGGAAAGTGTAAGCTCAGGGGAAAATATATGGATCGTCTGATCAGCGTCCAGAAAATGAGGACTAAGCACAGAAGAGGAAGGATCTCAGCCATTCGGTCTAAGGGAAAGATAATCGTAGCCATTTTATCAAGGTAAAGTGCACTAACATTAAATATTTGAAAGTACATAGGAGGAACAAGGTCGCGAGATTCTGAAATCATCCAGACCGTCCATCATCAAGGAGGGTACATGGTGAGAGACCAGCATTTCATGGACTTGTGGCTCAAAGAAATCAAGGGTTGAGTCATGAGAACTCGCGAAATGCGAAATCACGACTTGATCTGAGCTGTTGGATCAAGGAAGGATCTAGACCGTCGGATCTGAAGGATCAACATTTCAGAATTTTGGGGATCAGGAGAGAAAAGGTGGAAATTATTTCGACTCCATGATATGCAAAATCCTGACACGATCTGAACCGTCAAATTGTGGGGAAAAGCGGGACTGTTGGATTGAGAGCTACGAAATATTGAAATTTCGGGAGTTGAGGAACATAGGTGATTTTCATCGGGAATTCCTGATACGTGAAATCCTGACGAGCTTGGAGGTTTGGCCCCAGGTCATAGTGAAGGGTCACTTGGAAGGAGGATAAGGGAGGATCTAGTGAGAACTATGACCTTGAAAATGACAGAATCCAATCGTATCTTATGCTGAAAACATTCCATCGTTTCACCAATCTAACTAGTGGATCGGTAGTCGGGGTTTCTCTTTAAAGTTTGTTCATTTATATCTCCTGGAAAAATCTTTGAGGTCTATCCATATTTCCATACAGAGCTGACCTGGCAAAGAAAACTCAAAAGTGTGACTAGGGAACAGGGAACCCTAAGGTGACTCGGGATGAAACTTGACCGTACGAAATTCCTATGTGACAAAGACACATGGCACTTGAAATTGGCGTCTTCATTTAATCATGTTATTTGGAAATGAGGACTTTTCCTTAGCTAATCGTTCTAACAATAGATCCTACCTCGCCGATGCCAAAAAGTATCAAGGATCGACGATTGGTGACAAGCTTAACCAAGCGCTCTCGGATTAACACCCTCAAAAATTGTCGATGATGAAAATGCATCGAGGGTTGGCAATCGACGATGTGTTCAATGCGGAAATTTTCAATGATTTAATCCTTTGAGATTTCACCGACCCTAAACAAGTGCATCTGTCATCAACTATCGAAGGTTTTTCATGGCTCTTGTCAATGTTTATTCCTCTTGTATTTCGCCGACGCCGATGGGGATCGTCTATCTCCTGAATCTTCATGGTGAATAACTAATGCAAACTTACTCCGCCTTTAACCGATGTTGATGGTGCATCGACAATCGGCGATTAGTGTTACTGTGTGGCTATTTTACCTGCTTGTATTTTGCTGACGTCGAACAAAAGCGTGTTAGTCACAATGTTAGTTGTAGATTCTTATTTAGAATGCCAAGTTCTTTTAGACACAAGGTTTCATTTAACAAGTTCAAATAAATCCAATTTGATCGAAAATATTCATGAAAACAAAATAAACCATCCCTCCATAATGAACTTAATTCAGATAGTAAAACAAAACAAAACAAGTGGTACCCAAAAGTGCCATAATTTCATAAATATTTTAGGGTGTTTTAAGCACTCAACGATATCCTGCACTAGTTGTATGACCTAACAATCACAAAAGAAATAAGTCGTGTGGAACTTGAGAGAACTTAGGAAGTTCTTTTCCAAGAAGAAGAAAGAGGAATAGCCTTGAGACAAAGAAGACAACCGTAAATCTAAGAATGTAATACCCTATCTAAATTCTCTATCAAAATCTATATATTTTTTTGGTTACATTATTAGGATATCTAAGTTGCCACAATTATAAAATACGAAGTTACAATATTCAAATCAACATTTGAAAAAATGAAATGAAACAATAATATACGCTAACACCAAGTTACAACATTCATAAATTATAACTAAAGTAACATGTAAAAATTTAATTTTGACAAATTGTATGCAAAACATTAACATAATATACTTAAGACCACCCAATTATCCTACATTTGCAAGTTTAAGACCTTCAAGACACATAATCAACACTCAAAGTCCAGAATTCTTCCGATTGATTTTGGTCATTTAAGGTCTCATAACTAGCAGTTGTTCTGAGAAAATGAAGATATCTACATCCCATGAAATCAATTACAAATGAAAGCTAATTTACTTTACAATATCAGTACACATAAAATGATCATCATGCCACCCATTCGATTGACAATTTAAAATAAGGTTACACCAACTTTTATGTATTAATTTAAATGTCATCAACTATAATTTGAATATTAACATATCATGTATTCTAATCTTCAATAATTCCATATAAGTTAAGCTTAATCATTTAAACCTTAAATAATATAAATATATATAAATAAACTTTACCATTTTCCAATTATTGTTTCCTTATGACAAAATTTTACAATAAAACATTTAATATAAGATTACATAATAAATATGAATGACCTTTACAAACCTAAATTATTGTTTTTTTAAGAAAATCTTTAAAATAATAAAAAACACTTATTTGTATACTTCTTTAACTTTTGAAACACACACACACATATTAATTCGGTCACTAAGGTCTGGTAATTTCATTCCGATGTCTGAATTCATGAGCTCGATGCCCTTAAAACAGAAGTAACCCGCGTCAAGTACCAATACCATCAATGGAATTTCTTCTTGAGCCTCAAGACAACCACAAAAGTCCATATTGGCACTACCTCAGTCAAGGTATTTTAAGAAACAAAATTAAGAAGAGATCTGAGATAATCACTACCAAAATCAGTAAAGGGAAGAACCATATATTTCAAGGGAAATGAAAACCTCAAGCACAGTTTTGGGTTATCTAAAGGGCATAAGTTTTAAGAGGGCATCAAGGCTGAGGAAAGGAATTATAAAACTTAAGCATTCGCCAAGAAAAAAAAATCCAGGGTTTGAGTTATTTAGGTTCCCAACAGAGAGGGATTAACTGATTAGATGATAATTGATGAAATTTACACCAGTATTCAAACTAGAAGAAGAGAACAAACATTCAAAGTAGGTTTGACTTGAAGAATCGATGCAGATTTAAACTTCAAATTTTCTAAAAATGAGTAGTACTATTTACTACCATTTCGTATAGTTTGACAAGTAATTAATTTACATAAAAAAGATCAAAGACACATTTGATGGTAATTAGCAAGAATCCTAGCAATAATAAAAAAATTATCAGATGATTAAAACAAATAACTCAGAAACCATGCTATAATTTTACATACTCACGGATGTCACTACCACAACATTCATTCCAATAGACTAATAATCGAAGTCCTTGCACCGTTGTCAAAGGCTTGCATCGCTCAATCAAATTTCAGGTCATTCTCATCGATTCTGTGTCAACTTCACTAGTGATGGTCAACTTCATCGGAGCTTTCAATCAACAGAAAACTCACTAGATGACTCCCAACAAATGCAACGATACTCTTATGTAAGGTTGCACTTAAATTACACATTTTTATTTTTATTTAAAAATCAATTTCCCTCACCCACTTTTGATTCTCCTAAATTTACTCCTAGGTGTTCCCAAGATATCCTCCACTATTTTTCGTGAGATATTTTAGTTTCTTGAACTAATTAATGAACTCATGTTACCAATTATTTAGCTATTTACTCAATGTGTTAGGATTCTCTCTAATTAATCTCCTTATCTAATTGTTTCTCATGAAATATTTGTTATTTATTTATTCACTTTAATAAATATCATGCACTTTTTTAGTTTACTTCTAAGTTTGTTTGTTTTTTATTTATTTAATTATATTTTTCTTGAAATCTAATTTTCAATTACCCATGAATTCTTACAATAATTTAATTGTTCTTGAAACATCTAACCCCTTCCAATAAAGTTGATTTTCAAAGTTTTCTAGCAGGACTCTATCCATTTATTTTATCACTTTACCCTTAGGTTAATTTACATGTTTCACCTTATATGAAAAGTTTGATCTAAAACAAATACTAAGGGTTCCATGAATGCCATGCCCTTCAAGATGTATTGATGTAATCCAAGGGTGTCTTGCATCGTGCCCTCTAAGCGCTTTGACCTTGGCATTGGGAATATGGCACAACTGGAGGAGATCCTATTATTCATGTGGTTTCCCCTAATACGAGACTATTGAATGTTGAGGAATAAGGCCTCCACATTATTTCATGCCCCTCAGTATACCTTGCGAGTGACGGAGACCTAGTCTACCCTCACGGTATCATGAAACCCTTTGAGTAAGAGTGTCCCTCACTCTTCAACTCCGGTCACAATGGGAGTGATAGTGAGTGAAATTAGGGACATTGTTCCACCCCTCCCTTTTATGCTATCCTAGTTCTGTATAGCCCTGCTACTCCTTTAGTGAGTCATATTGGCAAGCATGATTATTTAAAAGAATATGAAAAATCTATATTTTATCATGTTATACCACTCAAAGAGGAATCAAAACCTTTTAATCAAAAGTTGAAAATGATAAATCCCAAATTGAATCCTTTAGTAAAGATGGAGTTGGAAAACTAAAACAATTTGGTATATTTTTTTCAATCAGACCCTCATAATCTCTTTAGAATCCTATGGTAGTAAGAAAAAAGAATGGAAAAATATGTCTTTGTGTTGATTTCAAAGATATAAATACAACAATTATTAAATATAACTACCCACTCCCAAATATGGAGATGTTGTTGCAACTGGTCACTGGTTTTGCACTAATGTCTATGTTGGATGTATTTTCTGGATATAATTAATTTCTTGTGGATAAGGAAGATATACAAATTATTTCTTTCATTACACCATGGGCAACATGTGCTTATGTTTGAATTCCATTTGGATTAAAGAATGCAAGTGAAACTTTCCAAAGAGAAATGGACCATGCTTTCAAAGATCTAATTAGAACATTTATGGCAAATTACCAAGTTGATTTAAGAGCTCACTCAAAACTAAGAGAAATACATCTTAGACAAGTATTTGAGAGATGAAAAATGTATGGAATATCTTTGAATCCGAAGAAATTTCTATTTTCCATATTAGAAGGAAATCTCTTGGGTCATGTTGTGAGCAAAGAAGGAATATGCATTAATCTTTAGAGAGTTAATGTGACAAATGACCTGAATCCAACTGCATCAACAAAAGGAGTACAATATTTCTTTGGAAAGATAAATTTTGTCGGAAGATTTGTCCCATATTATGCTACAATTCTAAAGCCAATAAATAAATAATTGAAGAATGATAAATTTTTTGAATGGATACGAGATATTCGAAAAGATTTCACAAAAATTAAGTATGCCATTACTAATGCACCTATTCTTTCCATCCATGAATTTGATAAATATTTCATATTATACTCATTCACTTAAGAAGAAACTATTTCCTCAATACTTACCATAGAAAAATGAAAAATTAGAATAACTTCCAATTCCTTTCTTGAGTAAGACTTGGCATGATTATGAACTAAATTACTCAATAATTTAAAAGAAATATCTTTACCTAGTTAAGGCAATAGCTCATTTCAAGACCTATATCTTGGAATCTCACATCATTTCTTATGTGCCACATTCACCTGTAAATATGTTGCTCAATCGAAAACTTGGAAAGAGTAGATGGGAAAACTGGTTAGCAAAACTTCAAGAATATGATTTGGAGATTGAAACTTTGAAAGCTATCAAAGGGAGAGAATTATGTGAATTCATGATTGGAATTGAAGTTGTGAACATTTATTCCCCCAATACAACTGACGTTGTCTTACAGGGATCAAGTTTAGCAACATCATAATTGTATAAGGATATAATATTTGTTGGCACAAGGGAAGACCCAGGGTTCAACGCTCAAGAGCACACCAATAAAACCCTAACTACCGGCCCTTTCAGTAACACCTGCGAAGCAGATGAAGTCTCACCTGAGGTAGAGGCAGGGGTGGTTGCAAGACTCTGGTGTCTGCAACCTTAGCTAGGACACAGATATGTGATTATAACACTTAAAGAACACATAGCATCAATCCTTCATCAATATTCAACCCTTATTATACTTCACAGATAGTGCAGAGCATCGCAACATTTACTTCAATCTAAGATATTTCAGCACTTAGCAACAATAAACTAGATCAGATCCAGTGTATTGGCACTAAGCATCTTCACACATATCAGATCTAACATTCATACACATCTAATAAGCACAAAGCATAAGTAGATCTATCTAAATATATGGAAGCACTTAGAAAAGAAAGAGATAAACACATCAAGCCAAAGCACAAAGAACCACACACAGATTTACGTGGTTCACCCCCACCCTGGGGCTATGTCCACCAACTCTTCTTCTTTATTATCTTGGTCAAGCAGTTACAACACAGAGCCTCAACACTCCTTACTCCGCACAGGACAAAATATTTGCGCAACTCACTAGATCCTTCTTCCTTGCGCTTTAGCACAAAGCCTTTCACAACCTCCTATAATCACTTGGACTTAGCTCTGTAAGCCTCTTACAATCACAAAAAGAGAATTTACAATCCACCTCTGATCACACAGATATAATTACTAGAACTAAGCCATCGACTCTTCTTACATTGCCTAAGTATCTATTTATACATTACAAAAGTGGGCCTAAGGATGGGTAAACCCATGGGCCAACATCCCTTTCCCATTACATTAACCCAAAACCCTAAAAGAGGCCTAAAGTGGACTGAGATCCCAAGATCTATGCTTCGCCTGGTGCTCCATCTTTGATAGGGTGTTGAAGTCCAAAACGGTCAATTATGACCAAGTGTTCCTCAAAACTTGGTCAAGGGCCAACAGGCCCCCAACTCTCACCTGTGACTCGTCCCGAGTCACTCAGGTCTGACCAATTCTGCTTCGAATTTCTCAAGCTTGGCTCGAGCTGCTTCGCCTTGCCACCTTTCTACTGCCACTTGCTCGGTGAACTCCTGTATGAGTGCCTCGCTCACCGGCCTTTTTAGGCACTGTTCTGTTGTATTCACAACCTGTTCAAGTTCTACTCCTTGGCTTTCAACTTCAGTGAATAGTTGGCATGCCTTTTCTTGCACTGGTTGAAGTCATTGAGAGACTTTCATTACTTTACTCTAGAGGATGTGAATCTATTGTTGGGTTGTGCATTGCTCTGGAAACCTCTTCATTCTCTCTATGGGTAATAGGGCCTTCAACTACACCTGTAGATTTTCAGCGTCGTACTTCACCATTTGGAGTTGTGACTCCAATTGATGAAATTCTAGGTTCTCATAGATCTGCGCACTTCTGCTACTTAACTCTTTGCATTCCTCAGAGAGTGCTTTAATTATTTCCACGATGCTCCAGGCAGTTATTTCTCATTGGTCGCGCACTTCTTGTGGGGTTTGAGGTATGGTCTGAAGCTCTAAATCCATGACTCTTTGTTGAAGTTGCTGAATAAATTTGGCAAGCTTCATCACTTGGCGTTCTATGGTGTCTTTTGCCTTCTTTTCTAAGCCATACATAGAGTGAAATGCTCTGTGGATTGCTTCTTCAATCCCAATCTTCTTTGTGAGCAGGTGCTCTTTCTCTTTTTGGATCTTTGCTCTGTCTTCTTCAAATTTCTCTTGGAGAGTGTCCTTCTCTTGTTGCACGGCTTGGCGTTGCTCGATAATTTCCTCTTGTGCTTGCTTTAAGCCTAGGTGGTCTGCACTATTTCTTCCTGTGCCTTTCGAAGGTGTACTTCGACTGTGTTAGCAATCTTGCGGAGTTGAACCAGTGCATTTCCTTCTTCTATTGTTCCTTCTGGTAGGGGCACAGAGGAGACTATGTAGCTAGACTGGAGAGCTTGTTGTACTCCTTGGAGCTCGATCTCGACTCTGTGGTACATTGTGTCTTGTTTAGCTTCTTTATTTTTTGTTATCTCTTCTATGGCTTCATTCATAGTTGCGAGGAGAAAACTGAAGTCATCTAGAGTGATCACAGTCTTCATCTTAGTCACAGGTGCTTTTGATTTCTTTCGGGAGGAAGCTTCTAGAGGTGAACCATTCCTTTTATTTATGTTTTCTACTTCGTCTCCTAGCCTCTGTTTGACTTCCTCTAAGTCTTCACCATTACCTCCTTGCTCTGGTGTAATGGATGCGGTTCTTACAGATCTGCTGTCTACATCCTGGATTTCCTTATCCTTTTTTGTCTGCTTTGTTTTCTTCATCTTACTGGGTCCAAGTGTATTCTACGTAGCTTCTGGGCTATCAATGTCAGACACTTCTACGGGGTTGGATGGAATAAGAAGGTCCGCCAACCATTCCTTGGTGATTTCCTCCAGGTCTTCTTCTGTCATCTTATAATATGACTGAAGTTGTTCCTTGTTCTCATCAGTGTATGCTGTAAGATAGATAAAATGGTGGTCTGTACTAAAATTTATCAAAGGTCGAAACTTGTGTAAAGTATTCAGGGTCACGCATGGCTCAGACTAGATGGCAAGCTTCAACTGGGTGTAGTAGGTGTGAAATACGACATTGGATTGCCACTGCTTTTTCATGTTGTTCGAGTACCACATGGTATTGAACTTCGATGCCAGTGGTTCAAAGGGGTCAATGTTGGGGAAGGTTGCACCTTCTGGTAGCTCCCATGCAACACAATCTATAAGTATCAAAAGCCAGCTAAAATGAAATTCATGCCCCTGATCCTGGGATTCTCTGCAATCAATCTCTAGTTGATTCACCAAGTACTTCGCCCAATTCATTTGTAGTCCCTCTGTGCACTTTCCTACGAGTTCGACTACAAAACCAGATACTTGCGTGGGTCGATTCTTGCATACCATCTTCCCTGTGATCAGTTGACAAGTGAGGCACACTACACCACTTTCAATGGAATTTAACTTGTAGCCTTGTGCACCTTTCTCAACATCGCCATAGGCTTCTTTGATTTTCTGAGCAAGAGTGTGATCCGCGGTCTTTCCAGGATAGTACTCGTGGGGATCAGGGCCCTACATGATAAGCCCGGTGATCTGTTTGATCAGCACTGGATCAAGTGTTATACGATGGTTCAACCATAAGTATCCTCCATGGTAACTTACCAGTAGTAGCTTCACACAAGAATTCACCTCCTGGTGTCTTTCGAAGTGCGATATCTTCATAACATTGAGCAAAGTGGACTATGCGAGGTTCATCGTTCATTACTGAGGGATGATCTTCGAATTATTTCCCTTGGTTCTTGTTAGGTACTTGTACGGGGCAAGTGTGTTGTATACTTTTCGATCCCCTAGGTTGAAGTCACTAAACTTCAATGTTGCGATCTTGTCGTGATATGCGTGGACTACATGTACCAATTTCGGCAGGTACACAGTGACTAGAGTGTACTCAAAGTCTCTAGGCACACTATCTATGTTGATCACACTGCTCGGAGGTGGTATGTAAGCAAGTAGGATGGATGGGACCAACTTCACGTTGGCCATATCATCTTTATGTTTGGTTCTTCTTTCTGCACAGGCTCAGGATGTTCTTGCTCGAGCAATCGACAGGGAGTATTGCACTCCTCTCGTCGATGATGCCTGTAAACCTATAGACAATCCTCGTTCCGACATGACTCTTTCGGCTCTGAGGCTAGCGAGTACCTCTCTTACAGAGTCTTCAGTTGCACTAAATTAGTTAGACATATATGATCAGTATCAATAGGTCGGGTTCTCACAGTAATGTAGGAACTATAGTAAGGTATAGATTAAGGGTGAAGTAATCACTGTTCAGAATTTAGGTAATCTGCAGGCTCAAATTCACGATTTAGCAAAAGTGTCTTCTGTGCATGGGGCGATGGATTAAGTAAGTAACTCTGTAACAGATCATTTGCAATGGATATGGGGCTTCCTTAACTCTTTTTCTATCCATTATGGCATGGTCTAATGATCTGGTGATGAGCTATCAATGCTTTTATGTCCATTCAGGGGGAATTTGAATGGGTATATCGGCTCAACGGCTATATTGCTTCACCAAGATGAAGTGCCATAGGTCGTTGTTCTGATATCCTGGTGAAGCTCCCATTCTGTGAGTTTTCTTTCTGCGATGTTCCATCTGGAATCTCCTATAACATTTCAATATTCACCCTCTTGTTACCTAACTTTCTAGCCTTCTTCCCAGTAATCTTCAACTTGGTCTGTCCTTTTCTATTCTGATTCCTATCTTCTTTTAGCATAGTCAGTGCGCGTTGTTGAGATTCTCTCTGGGGTAATAATTTTTCTTTCTATGGGACAGGTGCTTCAGTCTTCTGCGAGCCTTGTTGTTGGTCACTATAATTGCTTAATTAATTTTAAACAACCAAGTGAAACATAAATTATCAACCCAGGGAAGTCTTTTGTTTCAAAGATAGCCACGCACTATATATGCTCAATTCCAAAAGCACTTAGTGTTGTAGTAAAGA
>SNQJ01S0040260.1:100868-115386 GCA_010110895.2 Picea sitchensis
AATCATTACAAGGCAGATCTGAATCCTATACTAAATCGGATCTTCTTTCTAAATTAGCATAGGGTGTCCTATTCTCACGCAACTGACTGCTAATGCAGGGGCTGGACGAGGCATTACTGTTACGGCTGGTGTAACGACTTCTTGACATAGCTGCTGATGTTGTTTCAGCATCGCAATTCACGGGCTGTTTCAGCCGCGTGAATTGCGCTCTTGATTGTGTCGGCCTTGAATGCTAACTGTCACGGTTCGTGTTTCAGCAACGTGGCGGTCTCCTCTGTGTTTCAGCATCTGTACTTCTGAACTGAGTGACAGCTCCATGTTTCAGCAGCTGCATCCTCGAACTATGTATTTGCTCCGTGTTTCGGCTTATGCATCCTCAGATTGTGTAGCAGCTCCGTGTTTCAGCATCTGCATCTTCGGACTGTGTAGCAGCTTCCGTGTTTCAGCATCGGTTCAACAACGACTTTAGACAGTTCTGTGTTTCCGCATCGGCCTTGAGTACAATTCTGCAAATATGGACACTTATGCGCTTCTAATCAATGGTTAGGTCCAAAAGTAATGTAAAGTATTATGCAAAACAGATTAAACATATAATAATGAGAAAGGACATTGTATACCTTGGAATGATCAGATGTAGTGATATTATGAGTCTAAACACTAGTGATGAAGGGTATAATAATGACAAAAAGTATGGGCAAAAAGGTGCAATATGTGGTCCTAACACTTGTGACATTCTTTCAGCTTCGACATTGGGGTCTCTAGTGTCAAGGATCTTTGATATGTTCTTCTGTTCTTCAATCAACTGTGCAATCTTCTTAGTCATAAAATCTTTTAATTCTCGTTTCATCAGTTCCAAAACTTATGCTTCTTCCTTTTGTCTATCAATCCAAGGTTTTCCAAGTAACATAGTAAACAGGGCATTGTCCTCAATAAATGTAATAACCTCAAAATCTTATTCAGTCGAAGTTCCATTAACATTCGTAGATATCTGAGTGAGCCTTCCACATAGGTTTACCAATTTTCTTCAGAAGAGTCATATTCCTCTTAGTGAATGAATCATGGCAGGCCTCCCTATATCTTCCCACGTTCTCTTTACCATGATATTCATCTATGTTTCCTCATCTAGAACATGAGCAATGTTGAATTCCCCTATCCTTACTTCGATGCATTCCTTTTCTTTAAAGATATTTGATAATATGACATGTCGGTGTTCATTCAGGGTTTCTTTCATCTGAATTAATACCTTCCTTGATTCTTTCTGAGGTTCTATTATCTATGGATCTATCCTAGGGTTTTCTTCATGCATATTCATTCTTTCAAACTTAGCAATCATTCTAGCGAAATCCAATACTTCATGATCCAAAGCTTTGCAACAAAGACAACTAGGTCCTCTACCAGGGAATTCCTTGGCTAGATGTCCCAGTTTTTTACAACTGTAACAAAGGGTTAATCCTCTCTTTCTCTTAAATTATCCCCAACTTCTTCTGTACTGCGCATCAAGATCATGGTAACTATCCTGCAAAAAATTTCTTTCTAGGATCCTGCATCCATTTGTTAGTCCAAACATTCTTTCTATTCATAGGTATAACATATCTATCATTATGCTTATCAGATCTATTCATATCAAACTTTCTTTCTTCTATTAATGCCCTAGGTTTTAAGCTAGAAACAAATCTATCAAAAATACCTAGATCCATACTTTAGAAACAAAAAATTCTACTTACTTCTACAGGGCACAAAGCTTTCATATCTAGAGCTTTCTTATCTTTATCAAAGAACACAGCTTAAAGATCTTACCTATTTTATGCAGATCTGATCTCTTTCTTTAAGAAATTTCCACTTTTACCTTTCTTAGAGCATGAAGAGTTTGGATATTTCTTCTCTTCTTCAGAACTAATATTCCTTTCCTCAAATATGACCTTTCTTTACTGGCACAAATCTTCACAGGTTAAGTAGAACACTGCGCACTAGGGCAACAGATCTAGGCACATATCTTTCTTTGCACAAAGCTTCTTCTTCTCTAGTTCCCAACAATCATAGTTTCAGGTCCCAGCAATGGAACCATTTGTTGGCACAGGGGAATACACTGGGTTCAATGCTCAAGAGCGCACCAAAAAAACCCTAACTACCAGCCCTTTCGACAACACCTTTGAAGCATATGAAGTCTCGCCCGACGTAGAGGTAGGGGTGGTTGCAAGAGTCAGGTGTCTACAACCTTAGCTGGGACAAATATGTGTGATTATAACACTTAAAGCACACTTAGCATCAATCCTTCATCAATATTCAACCCTTATTATACTTCGCAGATAGTGCAGAGCATCGCAACATTTACTTAGATCTAAGATATTTCAGCACTTAGCAACAGTAAGCTAGATCATATTCAGTGTATTGGCACTAATCATATTCACACATATTAGATCTAACATTCATACACATTTAAGAAGTTAAAAGCATAAGTAGATCTATCTAAATATATGGAAGCACTTAGAAAAGAAAGAGATAAACACATCAAGTCGAAGCACAAAGAATCACACACAGATTTACATGGTTCACCCCCACCCTAGGGCTACGTCCACCAACTCTTCTTCTTTATTATCTTGGTCAAGAAGTTACAGCACAGAGCCTCAACAATCCTTACTCTGCATAGGATAGAAGATCTGCGCAGCTCGCTAGATCCTTCTTCCTTGCGCTTCAGCACAAAGCCTTTCAAAACCTCCTATAATCATTTGCACTTAGATCTGCAAGCCTCTTACAATCACGCACAGAGAATTTACAATCCACCTCCAATCACACAGATCTAATTACTAGCACTAAGCCATCGACTCTTCTTACATTGTCTAAGTATCTATTTATACATTACAAAAGTAGGCCTAATCATGGGTAAACCCATGGGCCAACATCCCTTTCCCATTACATTAACCCAAAACCCTAAAAGAGGGCCAAAGTGGACCAAGATCTTGTGATCTCTGCTTCGCCTGGTGCTCCATCTTTGACAAGGTGTCGAAGTCCAAAACGGTCAATTATGACCAAGTGTTCCTCAAAACTTGGTCAAGGGTCAACAATATTCAATTTTAAATATAGCCAATTTTTTCTTGAAATGTCTTTTAAATAAAGGAGAACTTTGTAGATGAAAACTAATCAATATGTACTGGTCTCAGAAGTTTTTCTCTGGAGAAATTTTGATGGAATTTTATTAAGGTGTTTAGATTGTCCAAAGTTCAGAGAAATACTCCAAGAATTTCATGGTGGGGTTTGTGGTGGACATTTTCATTGGTCATAACTGTGCACATAATCATTCAAGATGGTTACTATTGGTTTGCTATATTCAAAGAATCATATGAAATGATTCAAAAATTCCTTCCATGCCAATCATTTTCAGGGAAAATGAAGAGGGTTGCAATGCCATTATAGTCTATCACGGTAGAACAACCATTTTCACAATGGGGCCTAGATGTGATTAGTCCAATAAATACAAAGTCGGGTAAAGGAAATGCCTATATTATCAATGTGACTGAATATTTTACTAAGAGGCAATGATTTCTTGATTTAAGAAATGTTGACTAAGAATAATTGATCCTTTTTTCTGAAAGAAAATATCTTGTCTAGATTTGGTGTGCCGAAAAAGTTCATAACATACAATGGTTTGATATTCATCTGGTCAAAGTTTACAAATTTTTGTGGAGAATATGGAATAATCATGGGAAAATCATCTAACTATTACCCACAAGGAAATGGTTTGGATGAGTCAACAAACAAAACTTTAATTCATATTATCAAAAAGACAATTAAATCTAACCATAAAAACTGGCATAAGAAATTAATAGATGCACTCTGGGAAAACCACCTTAATCCAAAACATATCACCATACATTCCCCATATACCTTAGTATATGAAAAAGAGGCAATATTACCATTACATTTGGAATTGAATTCCTTAGTCATAGCTAGAAGCAATGAAGATGCAAAAGAGAAATCATCAATGCAAAAAAGGTGTCATGAAATTCTACAACTTGAAGAACAAAAAGAACAAGAAATAATGGAAATGAACAAAAGACAACAAGTGATCAAAAGATATTTTGACAAGAGAACTACCTCAAAATATTTTCAAAACAATCAACTATTTTTTTTGTGCAACAAAGAAAAGGAAAAATCATCTTTTCACACAAAATTTGAAGATATCTTGTTTGGTCCATACCAAATTGAGAAGGTCATTAGTTATAATTCTTATTTGTTGAAATATATGAAAGAAATGATTCATCCATTTCCTATCAATGGGTAGTGTCTTAATCATTTATTCTATTAATCCCCCAAGCCAAAGTTTGTACATAGTCTTTTTGTAATTCTTTGTATATTCTTCATCAGTTTACCTCATTTTTCCTTTTTTCTATTTTCTCTTATTTTTTGACTCCATTCTCCATATGGAAGAAGATTATGAATTCTCAGCAACCCATAGGGGTCATTGTCCCATAGTCAGAGTCAAATGTTGATCTACATTCAATGATCAAGTTTGGTACATGCATATCCATCCTTAGTATTTTCCCTTTATTCCTATATTTCTTGTATATTCTTTAATTAGTCATTTTTCTCTTTGAAATTTGGGTTGCAGATTAAACTACCATCAAATTCCCAGGTCCGCAAACCCGCAAACATGTAATTCTATACTTGGTAAATTTTCATGAATCCAACACTTAGTCATTTTTATGTGTTGTGAGATCCCATTGTGGGCGACAAATCCATCCCTTTCTCGCAAAATTTGCTTGTGTCCCACAACCTGAAATCGCGCAATACTCAGAATGAACTTCCTACTTATGTGTTCTCCAAATTGCATTTTTTACCTTTTATACTTAACTAATTTTCTTGATTGTAGATGTGGGAAAACCTTCCTCTCCATTACCTTTTTCCCTCATGCTCGTGTCCCACAACCTATTCACACCCAAAGTTTTGGGTAAATCTCACACGTGCACATAAATGAAGTTGTGTGAACTCATTATAGTTTTGCATGCGCTCAAGAAGATGTGCGAGGATTGAGAAGAAGTGCACATGATAGATCAAGTTTTATTAATGTCAATCATTTCCATTTTTTCCTATGTGTGTCGGTCTGAGTTTTGTGATGCATGCCAGAAATCAAGAAGACACTGCATGCACACCGAAATAAATAAAGAACGTTTGAGAAATCTCCCTGAATGATTACTACAAGCAACACGAGGGATTGTGGGACAACAAGAGGATGAGATGGAAAGGTAGTTGATATTGAAATGTCTCCAAAGAGGCTACATGGACTTGATGTGGGTGATATAAGTATGTGGTACTAGTAGTCAACAGAATGAGTGGAGCAGAATTGAGAATGATTTAGCACCAAAGCAGAGAAGGATATCAAAGGAAGCAAGGACAACAGAGAAAGGGTTCATTGGTTCATTGGTTGATGTTGTTGTTTTTCATGAATTTCCTTGAGCTTTCTCTGAGCCTATGTTTTGTAATGTCTCTAGTTGTAAGTATGAGTCTGCTATATATGTAGAGTCTAAAAGGATGCACATGGTGCAATGTAATGACATTATGGGAGATTGTCTAAGGAAAAGTAAGACTATGTTCCTGTCAAGGAATGAATTGTTTAATGTCTATGTGTATTTAATGAAGGATGATAATAAATCTACAATGATTACGATTTATTTATGTTACTTGTGTATCGATTAGATGCGTTTTCTTTTGATTTCTCTTGTTAATTATTAAAGTAACTAGTGATGGATTGTATGAATGTCAACCCAAATGGATATATGTTTGTTTATTCCTTCATCCTCAACATAATACTAGATAGTCTCTATGATCCCCATAGCGTCTCAGGTGAGACCTTATTTATCCTTGGCTAAAGATTGATATATCGATGCTTTGTAGTTTTTGTTGGTCAATTATGGATGAACCACGGGTCTTAACCCCCTAGCATTAAGAAGGACGTGCAGAAGCATGAAATGGACCAAAAAATGGTTCTATTTTAGATACCTAAAGGTTTTGTATTGAGTGATGAAGGTAGAGAATGAGGTGGTATCCATCTATTTTGAGATATATTACCTTGCAGACGAGATAAGCTCCCCTTTGGACCAAGACTCCTATACAAATGTTGTGAGAAATATTACCTTGCACACAGGCTAAGCTCCCCTTTAGACCAATACTCCTATATTTGTTCCAAAGATAAAAGAGAACAAGTGGTTACTACTTTCCCTATAGATCTAACTCAATCAAGAAAGCAATAGAGAGAGGAAGGATGTGGCGTACCTTGTTGCAATGTTCATACTCATTGCTCCAATCCTTGGTCTTGATATCCAAGATCCTAAAAAAAAATGAAATCCTACAAATACTAGAAAAGGAACTCTTCTTCCTGCTCTATATTATTAGATAAAGAAAATCTATCTATGAAGACTGAAACGACAAAAGACAAGAAAATGTGGAACACATGAACTTGAAGGGAATATGCCAAGTTGATATTAATTGGAAATCCAAAGAAGGCACTTACAAAGAATGATTGATGATGGATTCACTTCTCTAAGCTCTAATATTCCATCCCCTGCATGAATCTTGGCACCAAATGTTGATGCTTCTTCCAGAATCAAAGGTTTGATACCTGAATTGTTCCCGCCTTCACCTTGGAAATACCTTCAATATATAGGATTGAGATGCACAAACACCATGAGTAAATGAAGGATATGGTTGAGGATATGTATCATTAAGGTTGGGATCATATCCTAATATAAATCCATATCATATGGTTCGAACACAACTAACCTCATCCCAAGAGATCTGACCCTTAGAAAGAGGTGGAGGATCCCATGATTCCCTCTAACAAGACTAGCTCTCCCCCAGAGTTGAACACATGGAGCCATAATATAAATTGGTGATCTGATAACATGGAAATGGGGTGCCATTCCATGAAGTGGCACTCTCCCACCATGTTCAAGGGGCACCTCCCTTCATAAATTCCCCAAAAATGGTCGATTTGCCAAGAAAAAGGTGTGTTTTTGGCCTTGAAATGATGGGTTTCTTCCTCCAATATGACTTAGGGGTCATGGAAAATGTATTTCATGGTTTAAATGGGTTTTGACACTTAGAAAATTGAATGTGACACTTGGAAAGGTGCATAAGACACTTGCAACAGTGCATGCAACACTTAACAAGGTGTATATGTCACTTTGCGATACTTGTGACACAGTGTGAAAAACTCAAGTGTGAAATTTTGATGTGTAATAGATGCCCCATAAAGTGTGAGGTCAGAAGAGAAACTAAGGGTTGAAACACTTTAAAAATTCTCCAATGCAAGGGTGTTGGAGTAGGAGAACCTAGCAAAATCTGCAAACAATCATCGTTCCATTTATGGGGTAGGCATACCTATGCTCAGAATATGAAATGACTCAAAGCATGGTCGTTGACCAATACATTGTGGATCCATGAGAATACTGATCAAGTATATGGCCACCAGAGATACAATGGTGATCCATACCTCCATGGTATGAATTGATATTATCCATGAAAAATACATAGTGGAGATACGAGATGACAAAACATAGCCACGGATCAATACAATGTGGATCTATATGAAAATACATATATCAGTAAGATTTCCAACATGGTGGTTGTACTGAAATATTTTACATGCTTAAATGATCTCCATCACAGCCTGGGAAAATCACATAACAGAGTGATCACCCAATCTAGGGTCTTCGTCCTGATCCAGATGTGGTACAAATATAGCGATGTGAATAGATGATTTGATGTTGAACATGGTAGAAACCACTTGATTGTTGTTCATTGATATATACCATTAACAAGCGCAAGGGAAATCACCAATGATGACAATGAATCCCAAGGTACCCTAGTACATTCCAACAAATGTGAATAAATGAAATGAGGTTGAACATGCATGGAATCATTTGATCATAGTTCAATGATGTAAACCTATTGTTGAAAATGAGGAGGCATGTCGTTGAGGCATGCAGGTCCCAAGGTACTAACTAGTTTTCTAAGTGTAATTCCTGGATAATGTACTAAATTTGACTGGAAAAGACTCGTCGAGGAAGGGCCATGATGTTTCCCCCATCATAGACAAGAAATTGACACATGAAAGTGATGTAACATGGTGGATTGAATGAGTATGGATTGAAACAAGAAATGGAAATTGACAATACTGCAAATGGATGGTAATAATACAAGAAATGTTAAACTTCCCTTGAACATGATGTGGAACGAAACGTGACTTGGAAGCATTGACTCTACGAGTACAAAGAACATAATGTGATGGAAAATAAGATCACTCTTTGATTGGAACAAAAACATGTGGAAACACATGGAATTGGTATGAATAAGAGACAAGAAGATTACCCAACTGTAAGACAAGACACAAATAGGTGCCATGTTCAAGGGAGACAATAGCTTCCATAAAGGATTCCAAAAATCTTGACCCACTTCCTTCAATTTTTCCCCCATCTAGATAAATGAGTACCTATTTCTTATTTAAAAAGATCGAGGAGGATAATTGGTGCTTGATATATCTCATCCTTTAGATGATTCCCTTGACATATGTTTAACAAACTTGAGAAAGGAGGGGTTTGGTCCTATATGTGTCTTGGAGATTGGAATCACATAGCTTGGTCCTTCAATGCATAATTTTACAAGCCAAAGAAAGTAAACTTGATGCTTTTTCACATTTAGAGATTGTTAAAGGAAATTAAAGATGACTCCATGGATATCGTTTTCATAAATTTAGTCTCCCAAGCCCGAAAAAAGTGAAAAACAATACAAGGGAGAACTCTTTTAATCATATTTGACTAAAGTGTTATTTTTTTGTAATTATTCTCACAAGGATGAAAAAGAGATAAAGTACCACATGAAATATGCCCTTTCATACCTTTTAATGAGTGTGAAAGGAAGCAAGCTCACCCGACAATATTTTCATGTTTAGGGAGTCTAAAAAGAGCTTAAAGGAGACTCCAAAAAGTTATTTTTTTGTATATCTTTTATGAGTTCAAAAAAGAGATAAATGTATACTCAGTAACCTATTCTCATGTATTTACGAGCACGAGAAAAATCAGAGACTAAGCTCATTCTATAGAATACTACTATGTTACGATGGGAATGACCCCCAAACGAGGATCACTCCTAGAAGTGTGTCTCTCTAGAGGTGTTTTACCCACATCTTGCGTAATAGAAGCTAGTGGCTTCGCTCCATCATGATGTTTAGAGGTTGGAGACCTTCCCCCCAAACATTGTTTCCTCCGATGACTCTTCATCTTTCTTCGTTTAGGTGTTTGGTTACTAATGGGAAAATTTGCACTAGGTAGAGGAAAAGAAGGTTCAAGTATTTGATCCAGAGTGAGACTAAAAAAGTGTTAGGAAATCCATGGAAAGATAAGTAAAGTTGACAAAGGAGTTACACTGAAACTAAATATACTATTTCATTGCTGCACTTGTAAGTGTTCTCTGAAAAATTCTAAGAGTGATGGAATCGTCCATCAAAGAATTGGAAGAACAACATAAATGGAAAGTCATAACATTATTGTTAGGATATTCCCTAGGTTTTTCATCGAATTTCAGGATGTCGGACAGTAATTTGGCAGGGATGGCGGACCAAAATGGGGCATGTTGAATGGGATCATTGGTCAAATGTGACAGATCTGGTAGAGATAACATATCCAAGAATGGAATATTTCAGTTGGCATGTGGATACTGGTGGTAAACATATTGCATGGTTATGGTGGTAACACAAGTAGTACCATATCCAGTAGGACCCTTGAAAAACTAGAGGGTCCTCCCATATATGGTGGCTTCCCAGGTTGTCCACCCATGTAAGGTGGTTGTCATGTTCGTCCACCCATGTAAGGTGGTTGTCCTATTTTTCCACCCATGTACTGTGATGGATATCCTACATACTGATATTGACCTAATGGTCCCCCCATTTATTCTGATTGAAGGGACTGTTGCATTGAATTCATGGGGTTTATGGATTGATAGGGAAAATTTCCATGTTGAGGACTTCCTAATGCATTGGATTGACCCCAAAATGGGTTAGCAACTCCTGGAAATGGTTGTCCACGATATAGAATGGTGGTAGTAGGGATAGAATGAATTTCAAGAGTGGCTTTCCTGTAGGCTTTTTGATGTTGCAACCATGTAGGTTTACCCCTAGTAAAATTTTTCCCTATGACTGAAGGTTTCCCCCCAGCTGAAGGTTTGCCTCCTATTGAAGATTGACCTCCAATGTACGGTGTAATAATATGTGATGTATGATATGGAGGATGAGTATCTTGTGTAATCGTTGTTGTGTGAAAAAATTGACTACTGGATACCTGACCGATGGAACAACCAAGTAAGGCACTTGGTGTGTGCATGTGTGGAAATAATTAAGCGGGAATATTACCTGAACCATGTGAAAAAGGAGATGTATGTGAAACTGGTTGATTTGGGGTTACCTAGGTCACCGATGTTTCTAGTAAATAAGAACCACCAACAATATTAACTACAGGAGTTGTGGAAAAATATGAGTTCCCATGTCCTGCAAGAAAACCAAAAGATGATGGGTTCTCGCCAAAAGATTATGTAGTAGTGGAACCGGTCGGTAATATGTATGAAGAATAGGCATAAAATTATCTTGTATATGGTGGATTAGTGAGTGGTTGGTTAAGTGGATTAGTAAAAATTAGATTCACGTAATATGCAAGGATTTCTATGAAGGTTGTGACTGGCTCTTCAATGTGATGACCACTTCTAGGACCTATGCTCCCGGTCGTAGAAGTGTGAATTGTGATCATTCCTTTGTAAGAAAATATCTGATCCTAAGGTCAACTACGAAATTAAAATAAATTCACTCCTAATAAATCAATTAACCAAATAATAGCATGTTCAAGTATCTTCCAAAGATGGGATATCAAGTCGCCAACGAAGAAATGAGAAGCAATTACCTTGACCTCCATGTAATAGCCATTATCGATGCTATCAACCCCCGCTTTTGTGGGATCACCCTCCAAGGGTAATGAGAGTGTGACACAACATCTACCCTAGGTACCGTGGGAATCCCCCCACAGTCACCTATGTAGATACCTAGGAAAGGCCACTAAGGTTACCAACTCATAGTCAACCTTTGGGCAGGTACAATTGATAGTCAAGACTAAACATATGGGAATGATATCAAATTCTTGTATTCTTCCTAGAATGGATTCGAGATTCAAGAAGTACCGAGATAAAATGAGTAAGTGACACTTCAGGAAGAGCCCCCAATGTACTCTTTTTCTACTATGATTGCTCAAGCTTTGGAGGGGTAATCTCCACTTCTCTTCCATACATGATTTGGTGTTTATCCCCTGTGTGAGATGGGGTTCCCAAATATTTGTATACAAAAGTTGGATTTGTTCACTCTTTAGTGATCTACAGTCTATTTAGTCATCTTGGATAATTTACTCACTTTTCCTAGCCCAAAGACCCTAATCATGTGCTATTGTTGGTGTTCTTAAACCAAAAAAATTTCTAGTTGATTTTATTAGCAGTTGGTTTATTTTAATGGATTTTACTCATAGGGTTCATGGAGATGAAACTGATGATGTGTGATACTCGACTCCAATAGAATGCAAAATAATGATATGCAATTCATTATTTTTTATGAATTCTATGTATGTGAAGGAGAAGGGTTTTATTCATATTAACACAAGAAATCACACAAAACTATGAAACTTTCAATTTCTAGGATCAAGATGATGCGAAAATACCAAGCAAATGTTTCCAAAAACTGAAATGCACATGCAAAACTATATTTTTTTTCAAACAAATACCAAAACAAATTTCCTAAAGAATGAAAAAAATTATTTGTTCGATTATGTTCGACACAAAGAAATACAAGGAAAGGAATCAATCAAACAAAGAACACTAAAAAATGATGAGAGCTGAAAGAAAAAAATGTGAGATAACTCGTTCAATCAAGGAATCAAAGATGCAAATGAGAAAGAAGACAAACACTCATGAAACTCCTCAAGAAATGAACAGTAAGAAATAACAATCAAGGATGGGTTGTGGTAAATTATGTTGGCATGTTTTCAAACAGAGGCAGAGTATGCGTGTTTGTCATTGATGGCGAAGATCAGCACGATTAGTAGCGTAATAATAATGGCATGACAATGGCAAGATAAACAGTGATCATTGGATCCCATTCAGAATTCCCAATGACCGTCATATATGAATTCAGATAGGAGGAGCACACAATAGAAGAAAATAGATCTCAGGCGTAAGATCTGATCCCGAAGACCAACCATCATTGGATCCATAAGAAGGAGCATGGTCTTTACGTGCAATATGAAGCAGGCCTACAAAATCCCGAAAGTAGGAGGACCGTCCATCTTCAAGAAGGACACATGGTAAGTGACTAGAATTTCACTGACCTGCACATTGGAGGAGTCAACGGAACATGATGTGGGAAATTGCGATATGCGAAATCCCAAGAATTGATCTGGACCTTTGGATCGAGGTATGTTGTGGAACGTTGGATGCAGAGCGCACATGGTGAGTGATTGGCATTTGGGTAACTGGAAAGTCAAAGAAAGGAGGTGCTCTATCCTATGAAATCATGAAATGTGAAACCATGACTTAATCTGAGTCATTGATCAAAGGGATATCATGGACCATTGATCAGGCATGATGAAGGCCCATGAAGTTTCAAAATCACGATAAGATCTTGAGCGTTGATCCAAGAGGGACATGTGGCGAGGGATTAAATTTTTGCTGACTAGAAAGTCAAAGGAAGGAAATGCTCTAACCTTGCAACTCGCGATATGCGAAATCGTGATAAGATCTGGATCGTTGATCCAAGAGGGACACATGGCGATAGATCAGAGCATGACAAAGGTTTCATTTCAGATTTTTGGATATGCGATATCACAAAAATATTTGGACCATCAAATCATAAACATTGTGGACCATTGATCTGAATCCATTTCAGAGTTTCAGATACTGGGAGTTGGAGGTGTCAAGGACACTCACGACAAGAATGTTGAAACACGAAATCGTGAAGAAACTTTTGGCACAGCCTGTGGTGACTGTCGATGGTCACGTGAGAGGGAGGAGCTAGCGGAGCTAAGCCCTTTTTCGGAGATCACAACATGAAGAGTCAAGACTCTTCACCTCTGCATTGCCGAAATGCGAAATGCGAAAGGCATTCTGATTAGGCCCGTGGTCACAGCCAGTGGGAATATGGAGTAGGCGTGAGATCCATCATTCGTAATCCAATGGTGCAAGTTAATCAGGAATATGATCGAAGGGTCATCGTTTATTTTCATGATTAATAAGATCAGTTACAATTCAGTTAGAAAATCAAATCACGGTTCTTGATCGGTTGGTGATACAGTTGCTGAGAAGTTTTTGTCTTTGCCCAAGTAGGTTTGAGGTGTAATTGATGAGGTTGATGAGTATAAAAGGCGAGATGCAACGACTATGTAAGGTGAGATTTTCTAACAAAAACAATGAGATGAACTGTAAGAAGGATAAAATGAAAGAGTGTAGAGCATAAGATAAAACTCAGAGATGAGTAATAGTCGCCGAACATACAAAAGAAATAGGAGAGTAGCAAAATATCATGAAGCAAGAGAAAAATAGCAGAATAGCGTGAGGCAGAGTAGAACTGCAGAACAGTTTTTGAACTGGAGAAGAATTGCAGAACAGTGAAGAAGGGGTAAGAATTGAAATACCTGTATTGTTTGTTTGTCAATCATTTATTCATAAACAGGGAGGAAGGGTGGTGCTAGGGAGGACTGTGGTCCTCTGATATTCAAGTTGATGCTTGAATATTGAGAGTTGTAGCTTCCATATAGTTGTGGCTAGAAAAAAGGGTGGCAGGGTGGTGCATGGGAAAACACAGAGTTTTCTGTATGCAATTTGGTGCTTGTATAAGTGGAAGTAGGTGCTTCCATCCAGTTGGTGTTGAAACACTCAGGGAGTTGGTGCTTTATTCTAGTGGGTGCTAGAAAAACTAGAGAGTTAGTGCTCTCAAACAAGTTGGATCTTGTAAAACAGAGGTAGTAGCCTCACATTGAGTTTGTGCTCAACTATAGATGATGTACAGAACTTAAAAGACTGCCTATCATTTCGAAGAAGAAGAGGTTTTCTCCCTTTATGGTTTTCCTTGTGAAGATATGTCTCTGTTTATATCTTATGTGTGACTGATGCTCATTATTTATGTTGTTCATATGTTGTATGATATTGATGGTCACTTGGAGAAAGATTAAAAATGGTTTAATTGACTTAATATTGTTTAAGCATAGTAACAACTAATTCACCCCCCCTCTCAGTTGTCTTAGTAATTTCAACGATTGGTATCAAAGCGAGTTCCTTTTATTTAAAGGTAGATTTGTAAGCTTCAACATGACAAGTCATGAAGGGCCTTCAACTAGTAAGCCTTCTCTGTTTGATGGAACAAATTTTTCCTTTTGGAAGGTTAGAATGAAAACATACCTAATGGCCTTAGGTGTTGATGTTTGGGATGTAGTAGAGACTGAAT